>OZ025243.1:87282444-87344944 GCA_964019155.1 Osedax fenrisi
CTCTCTAATTACTAATACATATTACCCATAAATGTATAGGGCACCCCTAAAGATATACCGAACAATCTTTCACCCACATCCACCCTACTAACCTAATACTGTCAGCCTTACGACCTGGGCGTGCAGGTAAAACTAAACTACGCGTACCTCTCAGTAATAGCCTTATCGTCGAGTTATGAGTCATTACCAATGAATCATTATTAATGAGTCATACCCCACGCTGCGCAGGTAAAACTAAACTACATGCTATCCGGTGAGGACGGACCATCTCATAAGAAAGTGTTCTACGTGACCCTGACACTGACCGGGGAACAGATCTTGGAACAAAAGTACTACGGCAATGGTTATCTGTGCGATGCCTATTTAATAATACTATATATATATATATATATATATATATATATATATATATATATATATATATATATATATATATATTTATATGATATTATAATAGAATAGAATAGAATGCTTTAAATTTTTTCCAAAAAAAAATATTTCTTACAAATATCAACTAATTATACTACCTTAATCTGATTGGTGCATGCCTATTCCGCCTCCCTAACGAGTCACTATACCCCGCCTGCAGGTCCTACTATGAAGCAGGCCCAACACGATGCAGCCATCTCAGCTCTAAAGGAGACTAAGCTTCAGGTGATCATCAAGTACAAACCCACGTCTAAATCTTGTTAGTATCAGCGTATGCAGCGATAGTGAAGCTTGTGGTAGGTAGTGAAGCTTGTTGAAGTTAGTGAAGCTTGTGGTAGGTAGGTTAGCTTGTTGAAATTAGTGTAGCATATGTAGGTAGTGTAGATTGTTGAAGTTAGTGAAGCTTGTGGTAGGTAGATTAGCTTATTGAAATTAGTGTAGCATATGTAGGTAGTGAAGATTGTTGAAGTTAGTGAAGCTTGTTGAAGTTAGTGTAGCATATGTAGGTAGTGTAGATTGTTGAAGTTAATGTAGTGATGGTAGGTAGGTTAGCTTATTGAAGTTATAGTAGCATATGTAGGTAGTGTAGATTGTTGAAGTTAATGTAGTGATGGTAGGTAGGTTAGCTTATTGAAGTTAGTGTAGCATATGTAGGTAGTGTAGATTGTTGAAGTTAATGTAGTGATGGTAGGTAGGTTAGCTTATTGAAGTTAGTGTAGCATATGTAGGTAGTGTAGATTGGTAGGTAGTAGTGCTGTAATTAACTCACTTTTTGGAAGTATTGATACTTCACGAACAAAATTGTTGAAGTATCGATACTTATTTGAATACAATAAAGTATCGATACTTGTATATAAATTACGCCAAGCATTTTGATAGAGCTGTGTCTTTGGGTAAAAGATGCCTACCTGAGACTTTCATTCTACAAGCAAAAAACGAACCAGGACTATTACGTAACGGGCTCAAACCAAATTGAGACTCTTACAAGATATAACTGATCACAAACGATGCTTTTTATGTTACATTTTAATCATAATTTTTATATATTTATTATAGATATAAATATTGATCATATATCTCTTACATAATCTGTGTATAAATAAATATTATTTCCATAGGTGGCTAATTTATATTTTTATCATTTTACGTTTTTTAATATTTAATATCTGCATCGATGCTTTGGGTAACTGAGACTGAGACTTCACCAATATAACTATATAATTATATTAATGAATATAATGAATAATATAAAAAAATTAAGTACTTTCTTTGAATCCTCGTATAAAATTATAAAGAGTATAAAGTATAAAATTTTATTCTTTTTCAATATTTTGACAGATAATATTATTTTTAACGGAATCAAAGACAATAACAAGATTATTTACTAAAAAAATATAAATATATTCTCTGATTTATTATTATACAAACATTTATAATTTATTGTTAAATATTAACTAAGTTTACATATCAAAATTAATTATATTATCAAACATGATCGTATATTAGATATTTGCATAAAAAGTTCAAATTACGAAAATTCGCTACTTGAATTAAAAGTTCGAAAGTCATAAGTTCAAAATTTTTAAAGTTCTAAACCAATTTTTTTTTCAAAGTTTGTATTCAAATAATTATAGACTCTTCGTCCTACATATATTTAATAAAAATAGTATATGATTTTAATATATTGGTGGTTTTAAATAAATAGTATTAGAATAAAAAAAGAAAAATTTTAAATTGAATTGAAAATTTATATTTATCCACCTCCATCTTCCCACATACATACCATACCTGTAACATCCACTTTCCCCACACTATCCCTACTCTCCCTATCTCTCTCTCTTTCCCCACCTCTCCTCTCCCCTACCTCACCCCCTCCCCTCACAGCTGGCTACATAGCACCCTCCTGTAGACTAAACAGTCTAGTAATGAAGTACGGAATACCCGTTCAGTACGAAGATCTAGAGTCTACCAGGAGTGCGGTGCTGCAGAAACAGACTGTCTATAATGATGTCGGAAAACTGGTACCTTGGTTAGTATGTGTGTGTGTGTGTGTGGGTTATACTGGTTTGTGAAAATACAATTTATGAACACTATATATCTAACATATATGTTCATTATAATTTTAGGTATTTTTAATTTTAAAAAACTTTTTTAAATTAAATCTATTATTAGGCTGTTAGATAATATTAAATTTAACCTAGAATTGATAGAAAATTCATAATGGTATAGATATAAAATAAATAAATGTACTTTTTTTAATATTTATTAGATTGAAACTGTACATTATTTTATAGGGTATCTATATATTATATAATAAAAAGTTTATTTCGGAGGCAATAAATAATTATAATTTCTGGGAAATATATATATATTTCTAGAAATGTATTTTAAATTAAAAATATATTTTATCAATGGGTTTTTTAATTAAAATCCATTACAATTTGTTCCCAAAATTAAAATAGATATAATATGTATATCACCTATCTATACACTTATTTTGTAGAGTATTATATTGTTAATGACACAGCTTAGTGGGGGGTAAGTGGGTGTATTGGTATGGGGTATGTGGGTGTATTAGTGGGGGGTATGTGGGTGTATTATTATGGGTAAGTGGGTGTATTAGTGGGGGGTATGTGGGGGTATTATGGGTAAGTGGGTGTATTAGTGGGGGGTATGTGGGTGTATTAGTATGGGTTATGTGGGTGTATTAGTATGGGGTAATTGGGTGTATTAGTATGGGGTATGTGGTTGTATTATTATGGGGTAAGTGGGGGTATGTGGGGGTATTATGGGTAAGTGGGTGTATTAGTGGGGGGTATGTGGGTGTATTAGTATGGGTTATGTGGGTGTATTAGTATGGGGTAATTGGGTGTATTAGTATGGGGTATGTGGTTGTATTATTATGGGGTAAGTGGGTGTATTAGTGGGGGGTATGTGGGTGTATTAGTGGGGGGTATGTGGGTGTATTAGTATGGGGTATGTGGGTGTATTAGTATGGGGTATGTGGTTGTATTATTATGGGGTAAGTGGGTGTATTAGTATGGGGTAAGTGGGTGTATTAGTGGGGGATATGTGGGTGTATTGGTATGGGGTATGTGGGTGTATTATTATGGGTTAAATGGGTGTATTAGTGGGGGGTATGTGGGTGTATTAGTGGGGGGTATGTGGTTGTATTATTATGGGTTATGTGGGTGTATTAGTATGGGTTATGTGGTTGTATTAGTATGGGGTATGTGGGTGTATTAGGGGGGAGTATGTGGTTGTATTATTATGGGTTATGTGGTTGTATTATTATGGGTATGTGGGTGTATTAGTGGGGGGTATGTGGGTGTATTAGTATGGGTTATGTGGGTGTATTAGTATGGGCTAATTGGGTGTATTAGTATGGGGTATGTGGGTGTATTAGTATGGGGTAAGTGGGTGTATTAGTATGGGGTATGTGGGTGTATTAGTATGGGGTATGTGGTTGTATTAGTATGGGGTATGTGGGTGTATTAGTGGGGGGTATGTGGTTGTATTAGTGGGGGGTATGTGGGTGTATTATTATGGGTAAGTGGGTGTATTAGTGGGGGGTATGTGGGTGTATTATTATGGGTAAGTGGGTGTATTAGTGGGGGGTATGTGGCTGTATTATTATGGGTTAAATGGGTGTATTAGTGGGGGGTATGTGGGTGTATTAGTGGGGGGTATGTGGTTGTATTAGTATGGGGTATGTGGGTGTATTAGGGGGGAGTATGTGGTTGTATTATTATGGGTATGTGGTTGTATTATTATGGGTATGTGGGTGTATTAGTGGGGGGTATGTGGGTGTATTAGTATGGGTTATGTGGGTGTATTAGTATGGGGTAATTGGGTGTATTAGTATGGGGTAAGTGGGTGTATTAGTGGGGAGTATGTGGTTGTAATATTATGGGGTATGTGGGTGTATTAGTGGGGGGTATGTGGGTGTATTGGTATGGGGTAAGTGGGTGTATTAGTATGGGGTAAGTGGGTGTATTAGTGGGGGGTATGTGGGTGTATTATTATGGGTAAGTGGGTGTATTAGTGGGGGGTATGTGGGTGTATTATTATGGGTAAGTGGGTGTATTAGTGGGGGGTATGTGGGTGTATTATTATGGGTAAGTGGGTGTATTATTGGGGGGTATGTGGGTGTATTATTATGGGTAAGTGGGTGTATTGGTATGGGGTATGTGGGTGTATTATTGTGAGGTATGTAGTACATTATGTAGTACATACCCCTATATATTATAAAGAGCTGTATGCACATGTGTACATGTTTATATTCACATATGTATGTGTGTGTGTATGTAGTGTGTAGTGGTGTGTGCATGTTTATGCCTTCCATTAGACAGCATGTGTTTGTATATATCTGTAGTCCAAATTCCACATTCACAATGCATTATACAATATACCTACCACTCAATGTATATTCAATAGATAGTCCTATTATTCTTCTATCTCTCTTATATATATATATATATATATATATATATATATTTTTATAAGATTTTAATTAATGTAATTATAATTTATAATTATAAGTTCTAAAATAATATTCTCAACATTGTGTTATAGAAATATTGTACAATTAGTTAACCCACCACACAATTATTGCTCATCAATCTATTATCTGTAATCTATTAAGTGCATTGCTATCATTTAGGGTTGCATAACAGATCTAAATTGCGAAGAACATTTAACTTTTGTTTAATATTTATTTATAGTAATTGAAATATTATCTTAAAATAATGTATACATTATTTTTCTATATGAAATATAACTTATAGAAAAATAAGTTAAACATCAATTGAATAGACTTTGAACTTTATTTAGACAAAATGTTGTACCCATTTAGATCATATGGATGTAAAAGTAATAATGAACATATTACTTCAAATTATAGTTACATTTTTTAATTCAAACCTTCACAATTTTGGAAATTTACAGTCAAATTTCATTATTTTTTCTATTTTGTTTACATATATATGCATAACTTTTATATAATAAAAAAATATAAATAAATAACTTTTGAATTTAAAAATGAGATCCATTTTACCTTTCATTCACAAGCAATTCTCCAATTGCCCTCAATCCGCTATATTACCTATACTCTTCTTAATTATTTATTATTACTTAATTCTTAACATTCTTAACACTTATCATTACAGTCTATAACAATCTAGTTGCATTAAACCCCCATTATCTATCATTACAGTCTATAACAATCTAGTCGCATTAAACCCCCATTATCTATCATTACAGTCTATAACAATATAGTCACATTAAACCCCCATTATCTATCATTACAGTATATAACAATCTAGTCGCATTAAACCCCCATTATCTATCATTACAGTCTATAACAATCTAGTCGCATTAAACCCCCATTATCTATCATTACAGTCTATAACAATCTAGTCGCATTAAACCCCCATTATCTATCATTACAGTCTATAACAATCAAGTTGCATTATACCCCCACTATCTATCATTACAGTCTATAACAATCTAGTTGCATTAAAACCCCCCCACTATCTATCATTACAGTCTATAACAATCTAGTCGCATTAAACCCCCACTATCTATCATTACAGTCTATAACAATCTAGTCGCATTAAACCCCTATTATCTATCATTACAGTCTATAATAATCTAGTCGCATTAAACCCCCACTATCTATTATTACAGTCTATAACAATCTAGTCGCATTAAACCCCCATTATCTATCATTACAGTCTATAACAATCTAGTCGCATTAAACCCCCATTATCTATCATTACAGTCTATAACAATCTAGTCGCATTAAACCCCCACTATCTATCATTACAGTCTATAACAATCTAGTCGCATTAAAACCCTCCCACTATCTATCATTACAGTCTATAACAATCTAGTCACATTAAACCCCCATTATCTATCATTACAGACTATAACAATCTAGTCGCATTAAACCCCCATTATCTATCATTACAGTCTATAACAATCTAGTCGCATTAAACCCCTCCCACTATCTATCATTACAGTCTATAACAATCTAGTCGCATTAAACCCCCATTATCTTTCATTACAGTCTATAACAATATAGTAGCATTAAACCCCCATTATCTATCATTAAAGTCTATAACAATCTAGTCGCATTAAACCCCCATTATCTATCATTACAGTCTATAACAATCTAGTCGCATTAAACCCCCATTATCTATCATTACAGTCTATAACAATCTAGTTGCATTAAACCCCCATTATCTATCATTACAGTCTATAATAATCTAGTCGCATTAAACCCCCATTATCTATCATTATAGTCTATAATAAGCTAGTCGCATTATACCCCCATTATCTATCATTACAGTCTATAACAATCTAGTCGCATTAAACCCAAATTATCTATCATTACAGTCTATAACAATCTAGTCGCATTAAACCCCCATTATCTATCATTACAGTCTATAACAATCAAGTCGCATTAAACCCCCATTATCTATCATTACAGTCTATAACAATCTAGTCGCATTAAACCCCAATTATCTATCATTACAGTCTATAACAATCTAGTCGCATTAAACCCCAATTATCTATCATTACAGTCTATAACAATCTAGTCGCATTAAACCCCCATTATCTATCATTACAGTCTATAACAATCAAGTCGCATTAAACCCCCACTATCTATCATTACAGTCTATAACAATCTAGTCGCATTAAACCCCCATTATCTATTATTACAGTTTCAAAACTATGCAGATCAATAACTGTGAATTGACCATGGGTCGTTTCAAGTTCACAGGTTAATATGGACTCTACTAATGCCACTAACACCACTACCTAACACACATATACACACACACACACTTATCTATAGCTAGCTTACTAGTAGTGAGGTTACCCTGCCATGATTGTCACTAATGCCCTAATATCTTTGTGTATAACAATACATGCACTTTGCACTGATTCATAATGTAGCGGACACATGTTTAGTCCACCTGCTATCCTCTATAATCTATTAATAATGAATATTAACATCACGCTAATACATTCAGAACCTTCTAGAATCATTCATGTTATTCATCAATTTACCAAAAGTTGTGCCAACTTATAAATTTAAATACTAACATATTTAATAGTTTAATTTACTTTAGTACTATATATATATATACAGTAAAACCTCTCTATAAGAAACCTCTTTATAAGAAAATTGTTCACACATTTGGTTGGAATTCAACCTTTTACACATTAAAAAACCTCTTTATAAGAAAATCTTATAAGAATAATATAAGAAAAACCTCTTTATAAGAAACTTATTGTATAAAATATATAACAAATAATTATATATAAATAGTATTGTATATTGATAAACATTATAGAAATCCAATAGAAATTAATTATTATTTAATATATTCTTTTTTCTTACAAATATTTTATATTACATAAATAGCTCGGAATGAATTAAAATTAATTAATAATTGTTATTGTATATCCATAAATTTATTAAATTTATTAAAATTAATTAATAAATGTTATTATATTGATGATACAATTTATTATATTATACAATTAATTGTTAAATAATAGATTATTATAATATTGTAATATAAATTGTACAGATACAATTATTTTAAAGCAAACTATTATTAAAAACTATTTTAAATAAATCACATTTTTAAACTTCATTTCATTCCTTTTGATTAATACTTTTAAATAAATATAAATAAATAAATAAATATACTATATATATATAACCTATAGGTTATATAATGCAATTTCAATTATAAATTAATTCTTAAAATCATTGGAAAAGTAAAAACCTCTTTATAAGAAAACCTCTCTATAAGAAACAAAGTACTGGAAAAAAATAGTTTCTTATAGAGAGGTTTTACTGTATATATATATATATATAGAATATAAGAGTGGAAATATATTGTATTAGTATATTTGTATACTAAAGTTTAAACTTGTAGTGTTTTCTATCAAATTTAATATTTAAAAATATTTCATTTATGTGAATTGGTTAATTCAATTGAAATTAATTCAATTAATTCAATTATGTAAAAATAGATTTTCTTACAAAAATAAAATTAAATGTGGAATAAAAATGGTATTATAATTATTCTACTTTTATATGACACTATTATAACTATATATATATATTGATACATTTTATAAACTATAATATATCAATAACAAATTATAATAAACTATATTTCAACTAATCATATTATAATCATCTTTATAAATATATAACATGTTTATACTTAATGCTATAACAAGCATATGTATATACTATATTATACCATAGCCATATTATAATTATACTATACCTATGGTAAAAGTAACTTTGGGAAGTCCAGCAGTTAATTATTAATAGTTTTGTAAATTATTTTAAAAAATTCATTTTATACGCAAATATTTTATATCAAATATGCTATTTAATGGTATCTAATTGTTACTAAATGCATGTCTGAAAATGAGATATTGCAGTTTTACGATCTCGTATCGGAATCTCATTCGTATGTTGATATTACACCCTACACCATAATAAAAATCTAGAGGTCAACAGAGGTCAATATTGTGCCATCGTGTAGTTTAACGTGGTCATGATGGGTCAGGGGTCGTGGACTGAGACATAAACAATACTAGTACCATCGTTACCATAAGACTACGAGGTAACCCCCACCCTCCTCACACCCGCAGGTCATGGCGGAAATAAACAATTTGCGAGAAACAGCGCCGCCAAGAAAGCTCTCGTCGAGTTGAACTTAGAACCCGACCTGCTGGAGTCGTTGAGCGTCACCAGATCTGAGCTGCCCACCAGCCCCGCCCTGGTCGAGAAGTCCCTCTCCATGGGCCCAGACCTCAAGAACAGGAGCGTTATCACTCTGGTCTACGAGTTGGCAGAACTGCATAAGCTCACCATCGAATTTCAGGTAGAATGGAATTGTTGAAAATATTGGAAAATATATATATTGAGTTATATTTGACTAATTTCTGAGTATTTTTTTAATTAATTTCAATTGAATTAAATTGTCTTATTCCAATCGTTAATTGATCACTATATATCACCTACGTTTTCTAAACAAGACTAGTTAAATCTGTAGTCATCCTTCTAATATATCTTCAATATATATATTTATATATTTATATATACTAGTGATGTAAATGGCACTATCTGATACTTTTTAATTTATTATCTATCTCAAAAGTTTTAATTTGTAGATTTTCATAACTTTTTGAAATTGTAATGATAATTTATAAACATAGTATCATTATCTCAAAAAAATACACTTTCTAACGTGAATATTGATACGGTAAATTTAAATATAGATTCTATATACAAATAAATAATCACTTCCGATTTCTTTATATAACTATTATTAATTTTTTTACAATTTTAAAAAAATATATGATATGTACCTAATATGTACGTAATAACTTCTTTTCTTGTTGTCAAATATTTATATATAATTTTTTTGTGTGTTATATAATTGATCAAGAATGAACATTACTAGGGCAAAATCAAACATATACTTTTACAATTTCTTACAATACTGATTTTTATCTCAGAAAATTAGATATTCTTGAACATTTTAACCTACGATAAGTATGTTAATCTACATCATTAGTATGCATACACACTTTATAATATATGTTTCAAATTGAAATATTAACTATTCTTGCCTATGATTTATAAAGTATGTTTTGTTATTTAATATTTCACGAGCATATATTACCATGTTATTATAAACACTTTTGTTAATTATCATTTAAAAAGTGTATAAACTTAAATAATTAATAATAATAATAATTCTCTATGTTGATTCTTATTTAAGTAATGATATATGCGAGCATATTTATTCATGATTCAGGAGCCATAGCTTCTCTAGCTCAATACTATGTGTTTAAAGAGGGTGTTCCACTACAAGATTTTCTGGCAACTTGCCGGAATTATTGTAACTTTAAAACCATTTTCTATCAAGTTGTAATGGGATACCCCTATAAAGTTATTATATTACAGGCAAGTTGCCGGAAAGTAAGGGGGTTTCCCACTAAAATTGTAGTTAATTTATAGAAAATCGTTTTTAATTACAATATTTCCGGTTAGTTGCCGGAAATACTTGTTGTGGAATACCCCCTTAATAGAGACAATATATTTTTACACATTATAGAAATTAAATATCATTAATTTTATATATAAGTTAAACATTGAATATTTCTTGTTTAAATATTATATATTGATATATTTATATAATTATAATAAAGTATTAAATATCTTCTATTGATAACATACATTATTAAAATAACAGATTATACAAATATAAAAAATAAAGTCAATAAATTGATATCCTGAATATATTGAGAATTATATCTCCTATTTTAAAATACAATCTTTATATTAATAATGAATATTGTTAAAGTCTGAACATTATTAATATTTAGATTGATTACAAATTAAAATTTACAATTATAACAATATATGAATATATATATATATATATATATATATATATATATATATATATATATATATATATATATATATATATTATCATACAATGTTATTCTAGATAAAACATTCTCTCTCGAGTGAAGATAATCTAAATATGCTTAGTTTTTGTTTTTAAATTTTAAAAATCGTTGTCAAATAATATAATATATACAAATGATTATTTTGTATGGCTTTCGAAAATGCATATTTGTGAGTTATATTTCACATAAACCATTATATTAATAAAGACAATATTTGTTATTTAATAGACATCAGCTTAATTTATGTCAACATTTTATTTGTTAATTAAATTAACTTAATTTATAATGTAATTTTTACCGTGGTAATATCAATAATCATATATAATATGTATCGTTAGTATTAGTTAAACATATGATAAACGTTATATATTACTATTAGTTAAACATACGATTTAATGAATATATCCCATCACGCCCTATTGCTGGCATTAACAAACATCCACACACGCGCGCCCCCCCCCCCCCCCCGTCACAGATAATCAGTGAGAGTGGACCTTCACATCTGCGTATGTTCGGCATGAAGTGTATCTGTTCCAATGACAAGCAGCGTGTTGAGTCGCAGGTAATGGACGTCGTTATGTAATAGCCTCTATTTATAGATGTTGCGCAATATCTCTATTTATAGATGTTGCGTAATAAATCTATTTATAGATGTTGCGTAATAGCTCTATTTATAGATGTTACGTAACCATTGTGTAATACATATTCTATTCTAGTACACCACCACCACTACTATAATATAACTAACTATTTCTCTCTATTTAAGAAGATTCTCATTATTTGTCTGAACGGTAATATTTATGTTGATGTTTATCGTTATTTCTGTAGTTATTTATTTTATTGTTTCTGTTTTTTATTGTTTATCTCAATTACGTTGATAAATTACTTTTTATCATTTATGAATTATTACTAGTAACATAATTAACTTAATCTTACTAATAAATTAATAAATAGTACTAGTAGAAATAGTTATATCAATATTTGTGTTAAGTATTATTGATTAGGTACCAATTAGTATCATTGATAACGATGATTCGTTGACCTACTAAACTGAACTACGGTCCACATTGACAGATCGCGGTGGCGGAATCAAAGAAGATGGCAAAGAAGAAGTCAGCAATCCTTATCTACGAACAGTTAGCAGTGCTGCCCGCTCCCAACGTGACCATTGTCCGTAAGACTAGCAATAGATCTAAGTCTAACAAGAACGCCAACAAGAAGCCCATCGCTAAGGTTACCCGGGTAAGGGTATACTGGGATGTATATGTGTAGATCTAATTGTCTTATGAACATCATCGTGAAATCATGAAACCGATGATTATTCAATACTTTATTAATATATAGGTCATTCAGATATATGATATTTATAACTTCTAAAATATTACATTATTATGTTGATTATAAGGTATAGAAACACTGAATTTTATAGATAATTTATATACAAATTAAAAATGTATAGTTCATTAATTTTGTTAATTATCGTATATATTGAATTGGAAATTTATATTTTACTTATTATAATATTATAAAAACAAAATATGTAATATATTTATATAATTCTAATATCTTTTTATGTAATAATTTTAAAAACTTAGTGAAATTCGAAGATTATATGATTTCAAAATATTTGATATTTGATGTTTATATAATAGAGATTTTAGATTTGATATTTGAGATTTTATGTTATATATTTTATATTTATGATTTGAGATTTTATATTTGATTTGATATTATATATTTGATATTTGAGATTTGATATTTGAGATTTGAGATTTAAGATTTATTATTTAATATTTGGGATTTGATATTTTATATTTGAGATTTGATATTTTATATATATGATATTTGATGTTATATATTTTATATTTATCATTTGAGATTTTATATATGAGATTTGTCTTTAGTTTTAGTGATAGCAATGCCCATGGTCGCCTATTAAGCCTATGTAAATTTTAATATTTTACTTCACCTAACTGAATAGGAAACATAGGTATTTAATTATATCATATATATTTATAATTAATAATTAATTTATTTGGTAAATATAAACCAGATACAAATTAATTTAAAAATATTATTATTTTATGTATTTATTACAATAGAAATATCAAATTTAGGAATGCATTTATTAATAATATTAATATTAATATTATTTAGAAATAGATGCATTATTAATTTAGTAAAAAATTAATATGTATATTTCTTGTTGTAAAAATTATATTTTTCATAATAATTATAATTTATAACAAAATAAATGTAAGCAATATAATTTTTACCACATTTTTGATCATAATTTGTGTAAAATAATAAAATAAAAAAAAACTAATATATGACTTTTATCAATGAATTTAATAAGCTTTTCAGTGATAATAATTTATTACAATTGCATTAATATGAAAAATGTCATTCTCGTAGCTAAATAAATAAAAAAAATTCACGATCTTATATTTTACAAATTATATACTCTATTTATACTTATGCACATACTTATATAAATATATTATTATATATATTTATATTTATATAAATACAGTTTAAATTGTGTTGCATTCGAATTTTGATTTTGAAAATAATTTTGAATTAATATTAAAATGTTTATAATATAATACATTATTTTATGTATTTAATATTATACGAATCTAAAAGTAATTATTGATTGATAATTTATTTAAGTAAATACATAGCCGAAAACATAATCGAAAGTATAAAGTATAAATATTTGCTAACGATAATATACGTTATAGAAATAAACAAAGAATAATACGAAATTAAAAAATTAAAGAGAATAAAACGTTTTTCATTAATGGTAAAAATAAACGAAAAATAATCTAAAGTAGAAATAAATCATATAGTAAAATAAAACATAAATGAAAAATGATCAAAATAGAAATAAAAGATAGCGTAAAACTAATCGAAAATAGAAATAAAATACATTATTTTGTAAGTGGGATCGAAATATTCAATTTCTACTTTAACTTTATAGAATTCTTCTTATCTTTGTACTCTGTATTAGTAATATATTATTAGTTATATAGTTTAATATTTAAATGATAATCTTTAAATATATTATAAACAGAACATTTAAAAATCAATTAAACCAGTACTAGAATGAAACAAACAAATAATGTAATACTTACCAAAATCTGTAATAATAGTAGGTAGTACATTATTAATTTTATATTTTAATTTTATAATAAATTTGAAACATATACAAACAGAACACGTTAACAAATAAAATAAACCAATATACTTATACACAAACAGAACACGTTAATAACAAAACAAACCAATAATATTATGAAACAAACAATATAATACTTATCACTATAATCTGAAATAAGAGTAAATTATTAATATTGTATTATAGTAATATAATACATTTGAAACATATATACAAAATATATATAAAACAAATATATAATACAGAACAAACAAAAATAAAATAATACTTCCCACTTTATCTGTAATAATAATGAATTATTAATTTTATATTATATTATATTTTAAATATAGATATAAAAACCCAAATTATCTATAACAAAAACAATTTTTTTTAAAAAACCCCGAAGAGATAATGCAATAATTAAGATATAAAATGAAACAAATCAATATAAAATTATAAATTTCTGTAAAAAAAAAGTTGTTTGTCAAAACAGATTTTGTTTATTTTATTTTTAAAAGATGAAACATATACAGATTTTATTATATAATTATTTAATGAATTCCATATATTAACTGATCTATTATTAATTTTATTTGTAATTGTATTATTATAATTATGTATTACATTTAATTTTTTACAATTACCTCTAGTTCTACAATTATTCGAAATGTTAAGGATATATTTATATTTGTATAATTATCTGAAATTTTAAAAATTGTAGTTAGATCTATTTTTTATCTTCTAAGTTCAAGTGATTCTAATTTAAAATATCCCAATCTCTCTATATATGATTTATAATTAATATTTGATGAATTTGTATATCCTACGCATCTTGTAATTAATCGTAATCGTCTAGTAAATAATCTTTGCACTCTTTCAATTTGGTCTATGAGACTACGAAATTTACTAACCTTTGAAAAAGGTGACCAAATTATGGATGCATATTCTAAAATTGGTCTGCAATAAATTTTATATGCATTTAATAATGCTCTAGGGGATTTTGTAGTAATGCATCCAAAAATTGAATCCAAAGAAAAATAAGCTTTTTTACAAATATAATCAATATGTAAGGTCTTCTCAAATATTATACCTAAATATTTATAAAAAGTAACGTTTTCTAATTGAATATTAATGTACGTTTACTAATAAAATATTTAGATGGAGTAACCTTCCCTAAAATCATAACTGCATGTTTTGATAATGAAATATTTAATTGCCCATTGTGAAAATAAATTTAAATTATTTTGTAAAAGAAATCTTTCACTCTCAGATGTGTAAGAAAAATATATTTTTGTATCATCTGCAAATAAATCAATATGAATTTTTGAAGAGAATATACTAGGAAGTTCATTAATATATAATAAAAATAAAAGTGGACCTAAAACCGATCCTTTTGGTACTCCAGATTTTACAATAGAATTATTTGAAAATGAATTTTAAACCCGAGTAATTTGAGATCTATTCGATAAAAAATTATAAAACCATTTTATTATTTTATTAGATATACCGAATGATTTTAATTTATATAATATTTTTCATGAGAAACAACATACAAATCTTTTGCAAAATCAATATATATTATATCTACACATTTTTATTATTCAATTCATTATACCAAAATTTAAACATTTTGTTAATTGTAATTCTGTTGATTTTCTACTTATAAAACCATATTGATTTTTTGTTAATAAATTATTAGATTTTAAATAAAAAATTAATTATTTAGAAATAATACGTTATAATACTCTACACATTACACATGTTATTGAAAGTAATGCTACTAAAACATTAATATCTTCTATTTCATTGAATATGTTTTGATAAAACCTGTAATAGATATATATTTATATATCGATTAAAAACAAAAATAAATATTTTACATAATTATAAAAATAAAATTATTATTATTTAGAATAATATCTAATAATTTAAAAAAGTAGGTCAATAGCTTCTATAGATAAGAAATTGAACCATATTACATAATAATACTTCATGCCTATTTATCCTATCTTTTAACATGGTGAATTATATTATTGCTATATTTAGGCAACTAAAGTTCTTTAAAGGCCGGCGCAACACCCTGAGTTTAATATAGTGGAGATAGGAAAATCATGTAATACTAAAAATAGATTCAATATATGTATACTTTAAAATATCAACTAGTTTTTTTTTATATATTATATAACTAATATTTATCTACAAATATAACAATCGAGTATGAGATTTAGATTATTAAAATTATATTAAAAATGGATAACATAATACCTATTTCTAGAAAAAAAATATGCAAGAAATTTCAATAAAATATAAAAAATATTAAATATCATTGAATAATTTATTAGTTTTATATAGTTATATCTGAAGAGTAACATAATATTAATATACTATGAAAATTTCATGTCATTTAAATAAGTATTTCTATTATCGAAAGTGATTCAAACATAGCTGGTAACAGTTTATTTTTTATTCAGATATTCACGTTTTAAAATTAGAGATTAGAAAAAATCATCATATTTATATGAACTATTTTTCGAGCTCGTATTTATAAATGCTTATTTATGTCACTTTTAAGTACTTTTATGCACTGTGCGATATACCATTTTAAAGAGAAATAATCAAATATTATGATTATTATATAAAAAATATATTAAAAAATAATATTTTATTTTTAAAATCAGGGTGTTGCGCCGTTAAATTAACTAAGAAATCTTAATAGACAAAAACAAATAAGATAAGTAAACCAATCTAGCGCTTAATATTATAATATCTTTATACTGAAATATATTAGACATAATAGTAGAGATAATAATAGGACAACCCTGGACATAATATTAGGATACATTATTATAATTCATGATATCTAATTATATTAATTAATATGTAATTAACAAAGCCTGATATTGTTATTTTTTTTATTATTTATTGAATTTTTACTATATTTTTAAGTGCTTTGAGATATTTTCTTAATATGTGAGAGTATTACCGTATCATGTTATTCTTAATGAAGTCGTTACCTTATTTAGATACCATTAAGTAAATATTGTTTCGTTATAATCCGGACTCAGTATATCTCCTTAAACATTTCGTTTATCTTCATTGATACGAGTTCCACTATCACCAGTTACATTTGCACTCGTTTGTCTTGCACTCCTCGGCACAAACTCCTTTACATTAGGATTCAGTACATACTTCTTAGCTTTCGTGTCGGCTAGCAAATCTTTATTCTGTACGTTTGAAGCCAACTTTGCCCCGGTATAATAGCATGTCGTCTGGTACGTATAGTACAGCATACCCTTTGTGCATTTAGTTGTCACCTGAAGTACCCCACCTTCTCCATTAACCTGGTTCGGGACTGAGTGGGGATACCTAATGGATAATACACATTAATAACATTGAATTGTTACATTATCATATTTATATATTTATGAAAAATATAACGATAAATAAAAATGTATTTCAATATATATATATATATATAGATATTTATTGAATTATGTACATTTATAAAATATATTAGTTAAGTATATTATTATATTATTATTCATATGCTTATTTAATTGATGATAAATAATTAAGAAATACCTGCAATCCTCCCCAAACATACAATCTCCAGCAACAAAGTATTTACACAAAGATATGATTTTCATTTTGTAATAAATAAATCTGTATTATAGTTAGTAATTGTAGAATTTGTATAGAATATTTGGTAATAGTGTATTTATTATTAATATTATTATTATAAATAGTAGTAGTAGTAGTAGTAGTAGTAGTAGTAGTAGTAGTAGTAGTAGTAGTAGTAGTAGTAGTAGTAGTAGTAGTAGTAGTAGTAGTAGTAGTAGTAGTAGTAGTAGTAGTAGTAGTAGTAGTAGTAGTAGTAGTAGTAGTAGTAGTAGTAGTAGTAGTAGTAGTAGTAGTAGTAGTAGTAGTAGTAGTAGTAGTAGTAGTAGTAGTAGTAGTAGTAGTAGTAGTAGTAGTAGTAGTAGTAGTAGTAGTAGTAGTAGTAGTAGTAGTAGTAGTAGTAGTAGTAGTAGTAGTAGTAGTAGTAGTAGTAGTAGTAGTAGTAGTAGTAGTAGTAGTAGTAGTAGTAGTAGTAGTAGTAGTAGTAGTAGTAGTAGTAGTAGTAGTAGTAGTAGTAGTAGTAGTAGTAGTAGTAGTAGTAGTAGTAGTAGTAGTAGTAGTATTTTTATATATATTGAATTAAATATATATTATAAATAAATATAAATATAACTTACTTTTATCTATATGTAAAAATTATGTAGTATTTTTAATATTTTAATTAAAAATAACAATAAATATTTATTTTAAATTTTAAATTAATAACAATAATAATTATTATATAAAATGTATTTGTATTAAATACTACTACTACTACTACTACTACTACTACTACTACTACTACTACTACTACTACTACTACTACTACTACTACTACTACTACTACTACTACTACTACTACTACTACTACTACTACTACTACTACTACTACTACTACTACTACTACTACTACTACTACTACTACTACTACTACTACTACTACTACTACTACTACTACTACTACTACTACTTTGCAAATAATCTTTGAACTCGTTCAATTTGGTCTATGAGACTATGAAATTTACTAACCTTTTATTATTGTATCTAATAATTATAAATATTAAATGTACTAAATTTGTCTCTAGATTATGCAATTATCTATGTAATTTTATATTATATAACTAATTTAAATAAATTGTATGTAAATAAAAAATAAAATTATAAATATAACAAATTCAAAGTGGGGGTGTTTTAATAAATTATTAGACATAATAACAAGTTTTATAAGGTATATAAATATCATTTTTATATAATACTTTAGTTTATATTTATTTAATAATTAGACAAGATAGTAAATATTTCATTATATTTCATTTTATAATTAAAATGTATAAATATATATAGATCATCTATAATTATAGAATTTACATTATATGAATATATATAATTTACATCTATTATAATATATTATAATAGATGTAAATTCATCGCATTGCATTTAAATTGAAAATTAGGCAAATTTAGTAATAAGCAATATAAAATAATGCATACAGGTAATAATACATATTTTTAATTGCATACAAATATGCAATGTTCTTCACCAGTTGAAAAATATGACTGTAATCATGTATGAATATAGGCATCTATTATGATTGTCCTTGCCCTATTATATATATACATTATTATTTTAATTTCATGTTTGATATATTTCTCTAATTTAATTACCAAACTACTATATCTAAGATAACCTATTATTATCATTAGTCGTTGTTCAATAGCTATCCTACACCTCTCTCTCTACAACCTACTCTCTCTCTTTACAACATACTCTCTCTCTCTACAACCTACTCTCTCTCTTTACAACATACTCTCTCTCTCTCTCTACAACCTACTCTCTCTTTACAACATACTCTCTCTCTCTCTCTACAACCTACTCTCTCTCTACAACATACTCTCTCTCTCTACAACCTACTCTCTCACTCTCTACAACATACTCTCTCTCTACAACCTACTCTCTCTCTCTACAACCTACTCTCTCTCTCTCTACAACCTACTATCTCTCTCTCTACAACCTACTCTCTCTCTCTCTACAACCTACTCTCTCTCACTCTCTACAACCTACTCTCTCTCTCTCTCTACAACCTACACTCTCTCTACAACCTACTCTCTCTCTCTACAACCTACTCTATCTCTCTCTATAACCTACTCTCTCTCTCTCTACAACCTACTCTCTCTCTACAACATACTCTCTCTCTCTCTACAACTTACACTCTCTCTACAACCTACTCTCTCTCTCTACAACCTACTCTCTCTCTCTCTACAACCTACTATCTCTCTCTCTACAACCTACTCTCTCTCTCTCTACAACCTACTCTCTCTCACTCTCTACAACCTACACTCTCTCTACAACCTACTCTCTCTCTCTCTACAACCTACTCTCTCTCTACAACCTACTCTCTCTCTCTCTCTACAACCTACTCTCTCTCTTTACACACAGGCTAAGTCCCTGCCGCAGGTCGAGGTGAACCCGATAACGAAGCTGTCTCAGTACCGCCAGTCTCTGAGGGAGAGTGAACCCGTCTACACCCTCGACAGTCAGGTCGGCAATAAGAGGCCAGAGTTCACTATCAAGGTTAGCAGAGGTCACATTCTGATGTTACATAATCGTTCTGGCAGCGATGTAGTAACCGGTACTGCCATATTAGATTTACTATAACAATAATATGACTTTCTTTATCTCGTATTATTCCTTGTTTATTTCAATAATGTATATTATCATTAGAAAATATTTCGAAATTCAACTATATATTTGTTTAAATAAAAAATCAATCAATTAGATAATATAATATACGTTTATAAGATTTAGTTATGTTAACTAGATGTATGATTATTTCTAAAACAATCTATACATAGGTATTCTATTATACAACATCTCGTATACTCGTATACAATAAGTATACAAATATTTGATAAATCTAAATTAATATAACATAATATATTGAACTCAATAATATATATTAGACTATAGAATATGTAATACCCCCCCTACGCACGTATTCACCCCTATCGTAACCAGCTATTCCCCTCCCCCCAACACGCGCGTACCCCTATTGAGGTTTACGTACCCATTGCCCCCAGGTCACCGTAGACAACGACGTGTTCAGCCTCGGCAAGGGGACCAATAAGAAGACAGCTAAACAGCGCGCAGCTACAGCCCTCCTCATCCTGTTGGGAGTCCTAGAGCCGGTAGTCGACGCCCCCATGCCAGCCCACCCGTTGAAGTCGTCCCTCAAAGAAGGCAACCAATCGTCGCCGGATAGTAAACATGTTACCTTCAACGAAATCTACGGTTCGAGAGCTTCGATTGGTCGATGCTATGTTTATATTATTGTATTGCTTGTTTGTCTAGGAATAAGCATACATCATTATTACAGCTAGTAGAATATAAGGCTTTCATACCTATTGATTAATACTAAGTATTATATAGTTTTGTCTATCTTAAAAAAAGATTCCAAAATTTTAATTTTAATCTAATGCTAAAAAATTGCATGCTGAGTTTTACACTTTTTTTTGTATTAATATAAACATTCTCTGCTTATTTCAATTGCACAGATTATAGAATAGGTGTAACTCCTCCTTCAGACTACTTACCTTAGAGGAGGAGGAGGGGGTAGTGTATCACTACAATATATATTAGTCGTTGAAGAATAACTATTAGGTTGCTTATTTCGAATGTTTCAATACCAACATTTAGAATATTGTGATTATATATTCCTTAAATTTAGCTATTTCTATATATATATATATATATATAGAAATAGCTAAATTTAAGGAATTCACAAATATATAATCACAATATTCTAAATTTCTATATAGTAATCAGTAATTGTTTAGCCCATCGCCACGAGTCATACATAGACGTACACCGATATAGATACGCAATACAAACATTGGAAGGATACGAAGAGCCAGAGGGTAACCGTCAACCAGAAAGAAGACGTTAAAGTTACCACTAACGGCATCGGTAGTGCGACCACTACTACGACCGGTACCGTATCGGATGACGTGTTCTATAAAGCCGCTGACCTCGGTGAGTCATCCACTTGCCCTGCGGACACCGCTGATGTACCGGAACCTATGGACGTGTCTACTTCTACTCCTCCGACTAATGAGTCATCGAATCATTATCGTTAGTCATCGGTAATGAATCATCACCATATCCCTACCAACCATTAGTCATAACCAAATCCTTACCTATACCATTAGTCATAACCAAATCCTTACCTATACCATTAGTCATAACCAAATCCTTACCTATACCATTAGTCATAACCAAATCCTTACCTATACCATTAGTCATAACCAAATCCTTACCTATACCATTAGTCATAACCAAATCCTTACCTATACCATTATTCATCACCAAATCCTTACCTATACCATTAGTCATAACCAAATCCTTACCTATACCATTAGTCATAACCAAATCCTTACCTATACCATTAGTCATAACCAAATCCTTACCTATACCATTAGTCATAACCAAATCCTTACCTTTAGTTATAATATACCCAATGAGTATTACCCTAATTTATATCATCGCATCCCAACCTCTTAGTCATCGCATCCCTACCTCCTAGTCATCACATCTCTACCTCTTAGTCATCACATCCCTACCTCTTAGTCATCTGTGTTTGTCTAACATAATAATAGTTATGTAACGATATTAATATGTGACATAGACACTACAAATTGTGGAAAGTGTAGGCTAAATATATACATATATGTTAGTTATAACTTAAAAATTTAACATTCTTTACACATTATATATTCCCCTGTATATATTCATAAATTCAATCAAATTCTTTCTGAATGTTTATATATAAATATAATATATATTAAAATAGGTATTTGTTTCGTACTATATTATATTAATAATTATTACATGTATTAACTCAATACATATTTAGCTCTGACATCAGCGACATATTTAAACCACGCCCACTACACCGACGCCCACAATCATGTTAATAGTTTCATGTACTCTACATTTCAGCTTCTCAATAGTATTTTGACCACTAATAGAACTTTAAGATTATTTTTAAATATGAAATTTGTGAGTTATTTTATTCAAGGCCTTATCATAAGTAATATCCGATATATCAGATCTCTCCTAGGCAAGCAACACCCATCTAATCGTGTATTAACGGGTGATGTATTATTATAGAGTGAAGTCTATTATTAGGCTATCTGGGACGTATCAGCTAATACTATTACTTCTTATTAATATAGTATCTCGATTATTGTCCACAACCATAAACCTTACACAGTGCCAACACACACACACTTTACATAGGCAACTATGAGCAGTCATTTCATCGTTGAAATTACTCCATAGTTGTCGATGACATTTGTGTGTAAACCTCACTATAGTCATAGTGTGTTAATATCACTATAATATGTGTGTTAATATACCTGTAGTATCGTTGTGTTAAGCTGCTTACACACAATAAAATACAGCTGCCTGATATCATCAAACATCAGAATCGGATAGTTTCAGTGTGAACAGTTATACTTACGTTCATATATAAATTACCTATTATCAAATGTGTCATCTTTGACTTGCCCTATATCTAGTCAATGTTTTAAAATAAATAATTTGAAGCAGCCGATATAGGGTTATCTGATATCTGGCAGCTGTATTTTATAGTAAGAAAGCAGCAGTATACATATAGACTTGTTCTTACTATAGCCTATGAGTCATACGTTATGTCCTTACATGTCCCCACTATAACCTATGAGTCATACTTTATATCCCCACTATAGCCTATGAGTCATACTTTATGTCCTTACATGTCCCCACTTTAACCTATGACTCATAATGTATGTCCTTATATGTCCCCACTATAGCCTTGAGTCATACGTTATGTCCTTAAGTGTCCCCGATATAGTCTATGAATCATACTTTATGTCCTTACGTGTCCCCGCTATAGCCTATGAGTCATACTTTATGTCCTTACGTGTCCCACCTGTACGCAGGTGCCATAAACGGACTATTCCGTTCGCGTACCGATTACTCGCTCGACAAACTAGCCGCCGGTGAACTCTTGGCTCAAGGTTACTCGCCGACCTTGCAGAAGATGTACGCCTCGCAGTGTTCCGTAGACTGCCCCCTGGTGGGCTCCATTGAACAGCTCGACTACCTTCGCAATGTGCTCGGTCTAGAGGTCGTCATCAAGTTGAACGCCGTTAGTCACCCCCCACGTGTGACCTATAACCTATGACACTTAAGTGGGGTTCAAATAAATTGTATGATAATCTATACCATAATGCCTATATTATATATCACAAGTTCATATATTATATATGATATTATTATATTAAACATATATAAGTTTATTTAATTATATAAGATATATTAGTTATATATGTTAATACAAATGTAATATAAGTTTATACATATATAATATATTGTATATTTTTCCAAACTTTATATATTATATTATTTAAAATATAATATAATAAGTTCATATAATTAGATGTATTATATTATAATTTCATATAAATAATGTATGTACACTGTAAGTTACACACTTTATAACAAATGTATGCATTTATAAATATTCGACTGTATTAAATATATAAATTATATAAAATAATCATGATATCATAAGTTCGTAAAATATTTGTATTTTTCCGCCCTAATTGCACAAATAGATTGTTCATGTGAACACCCTTTTACTCTCATTCATATATATTATTATTATCAGATAAAGGTTATTACACCAAGGTAAGGGATACAACTTATCGATATCCATACCTTTTATATTTAATAACAAATGAAATATTATATACATATATAAATATATTTCTCATCTATATTAGCATGATTAATTACCAGACAGTATTGAATGGTACAATATATAATAGAGGTTACGGTATACTCCACACGAATACATGCACAGCTACCGTATACTCCCTATTAACCCCCCCCGCCCCGCCCCTATCAGAATGGTAAATACAACATGAGCATGTATAGTCGCGACTGCAACGATAAGAGACCCATCGTCAGTACATGTTTCGACAGGACCACCTCCGATGAACAGAGATGTTCGCACATGTTAACCAAGCTCGCATCGCTTCCGGATAACTATTGGTTAGAGATGTGAGTGTACTTGTGTGTGTGTGTGTGTGTGTGTGGATGTGGGTGTATGTCTGAGTGGGAGTGCACGTGTGTATGAATATGGGGTTCATGAGTGTGTGTGTATGTGTGCGTGTACAATATTGTAGGTGAGTTTGTGTGATTGTTAGTGAGAGAATATGAACTACACATGCGTTAGCCTGACACTGTCCATTAAGTTAGTTCAGGTTTGCAAATACTACAGGTCTAATATAAAAATGTATATCATACTATTTACGATTTAAGTGTACGTTACATTTTAGTAGTAAGCCATATTTAATAAATAGTATTGATATTTACATTTTTAAAACAGTATGTCCCCTATGCGCTACGACATTTTAAAATTGTTTCTGAAAAGTAATTACTATTTATTTTATCTTTAAATTATGCATTCACGTGACATGTGATGACGATTTTGTATCTTAAGTTTTTGAAATTAAATATTTATATTTTCTACTTTATTTATTTCTCTTTTAGTTTATATAATAATATTTTATTTTTAATGGAATTACATAATCACAGTCAAGTTAATTAAGATTCACCTTCGTGCTTACACGTGTAAAAGAAAATTACCTATTTTTAAACTTATCCAGTTTAAAAATATTTTATATTTTAAAATAATTTGTTTACATACTAATATACTATTTTAAAATGTAATTCATTATATATATACTAATTGTATAATGAAATATATACATTTTATTATTTTTAATATTTGGTGTTATAAAACATAATTTTGTTCATATTTATATGGCGAATTAAGATACAATTTGAATATGAAATTATTGAAAAAGAAATCAAATTAAATATTTTCTATATAAATTATTTTTTTATTATTAAATTAATTTTATTAAGGTGATTCTCTTTAATTCCTGTATCAAATTACCACTATATATATATATTTGAAATTCTATATATATATATATAGAATTTTTTATTTATTATTATAGTGTACTATTATGTTCATTTATATTGTTACACAGGTCTTTGATTAAATAAAGTTATACGAACGAATTCACTTTGTTACATATATATATATATATATATATATATATATATATAAAAATGTATAGATAATCAGAAAATTAACAGGGTTTAAAAAGTTATAAAGTTTAGAAAGTTTAATTTGTAACGAAAATAGCTGAAAATATACATATACGATCAATAATATATTCGACATATACTTTTGTAAATGTTACTCATTCAACAATTATAATCACATTCCTAAACATCATGTCCCTGTTAAGCTATTTCCAAACCAACAAACTGCCATTATTGGCCCTATTTGTATAGCCCTGAATCAGCTGCTTCAAATAAGATGTAAAATATAATAATAGGTCATATATATAAATGTTCGCATAAAGCGGTCATCGATCTGTAATTATAGCAGTTCACTCTGAAACTGGCGGATTTTGTTGTTAGACTATATCGGAGGCTCTTTTTCGGTTTTTGTTGGTGTGAAGCGGTTTTTACTAAAATAAATTATAATAAATAATGTTAAAATATAAAAATAATAAATTTATTAATTAATGCAATTATATCTTGTATTATTGATTGCATTACTATTTAATTTGTTTATAATTATTACTTAACTGTCAAATCTGTGCAAATATATTTATAATTAAAATAGTAAAAAAAATTATAAATGAAATAACAACAAATTTGTCGTTAAATTATATTAATATGAAAATAATGTATTTGAATTTCTCCTACCAATATTTTACATGTCACCAATGTAATATTACTAGATACTAGGGACAAACTAGAATGTATCCAATTCCAAAAAAAATATTTCCAATTTTTTATTTTTAGATACATAAATATAATATCATAATTTTCACTTTCAAAAATAAGACCAGTTACTAGCTTTGTGTGCATGGGTGTGTGTAGATGTGTATGAGTATGTGTACATGTTACTGTGTGTAGATCTTCGTTCATATATTACGCTTGATTTCAATAGACAAATGTTAATTTACAGTAATATATATACACATTAAAAGTTATCTGTAAACATGTATCTATATAGATATAGATATAGATATCAGGCAATGAAATAATAATCTATACGATCAAACTTGTTCTAACATAATAGACTTAATATCCAGATTTAATTAATATTAAGACAACTAGTAAATCATTATTATCTATGATATTTATACATTTTTATACATATTAGCGTAATTAAATTTGAATATATATTTTAATGTTAAAAAATAAAGTTTAAATGTTTACAAATATTTCCCAGTCATATCTGTTTAATAGAATATACACTGATATATCTCAATCTATTATCTGCCTCATAATGCTATTGTTTAGCTATACATTCATTGTTATATTGTATTAATTCATCATTATTCACACAGCATCTATAAGGGTCATAAAGCAAATACTGAAATACAGTAAAGAAGAAGGATCAGAAAATATGCCAATATTGATATTAAACATATATATATATATATATGCATATATAATAATATATATAGATATATATATATATATATATATATATATATATATATATATATATATATATATATAGATGCAAGCTCTACCTCATAAGGTAATATATATATATATATATATATATGTATATATTTTTAAACAATGATAAAATCATTGTTGCAATTGTTTTATTTTATTTCAGTTTTTGATTGTTTACTTCTTTTTAATAAATATTTCAAAATTAGTATTTCAATATTTATGTACTTGGATATAAATAATTGATTTTATAAATTTGTACTTTATTATCATTATTCAAAGTGAGTATATTAATATATATATAATATTTGTATTTAGTTTAAAGTAATAGTAGTTTTCAAGTACTTTTATCTCATTATTTAAATACTCAAATAACTTGAAATTAGGACACACCATCAGATACATCATCAACATTTCTATTTGTTCACTTTTCCCTGCTAATATACTAGTGCATATCTACATTATATATATATATATATATATTGCACTACTTATTTAACAACTAAAGACAATAAAAGAAATACATACTTACACACATCTATTTATTTCAAATTACATTTTATTCACATATATTAAAGTGTTTTTATTTAAACATTTTTTATTTCTCTTTTAAAATTATTGTAATCCAAATTGTGAGATTATTGGAGTCATTTATAAATGTGAATATATTTGCATGAACTATTGCTGCGAGTGAGTAATATAAATTATTCAATAAATATTCAAGTAATATAAATATTTCTAGTATATTATTTAGAATTCATATACATTTTTCATATTTCTCTTGTTTATTATGTAATATATATATATATAGGGAATGTATTTCTTTTAATCTATAATATGTTTAATTTTTAAAATATTATTCTAAAGTTCATTATTATCAGTAATTTTTCATATTTTTCTTATTAGTTTAACTTTATGGTGTGTTATGAGAGGTATAAACCATATTTATGTATTATTTCGTTTATATGTTAATAATTACTTAATTTCAATATTGAGTTCATCAATATTTAATGATTTGTTAATGAACTTTAGAAATAAATTGTAAAAACTGTAGTTAAATCAATGTTTTCATTGAATTGGCATGTGATTATGAAGTTTTTATTACTTAAACTTATAGTATATTATATTTGTGAATGTTAAATATGAGTTATATTTATAAGTATATATTAAACATATATACAGTGGTTATTTATTGTTAATAATAACAACTTATTTTATACATATTGATATACCAGCACTAGGCGTGTTGTTAACAATGATTGATTATTACATTACACGAATAGGAAGTTCAGAATATGTGTAATGGTCATAACTGTAATCTCTGCCAAGTTACCGTTAACCCTATGATACTAATAGATTCATAATGCAACTCATTAATACAATACGTATGATTGTATTCACTGATTTCATATGTGATATAACATTCATTTTAAATATTACATAATTAATATATATATGTTTCCTAGTTCAATTATTTATAATTGATTATGTACAAGTATTCTTACAAAATTTGTGGCTGATCATTAGATTAGGATGATTAATGTACAAAGAGTATTCCTTGTTTCCTTATAAACTTTCTATATTCCATAGATTTGCTTTTTAATATGTTTGAATTAATTTTTTTAGTTAAAATTCATTCTTTAATATATCATATATATTAGTTTCATTAATTTGTTGAATGCTATAGTTTTATTACATCTTTGACTATATTTACCTAATATTAGTAAAATATTAATTCTGTAGTTAACATTAGTTGTATTAAGTATACACTGCGCTTATATAGTTTAATTCTTGATATGTAATAATTATGTATAGATTATTCATCATTATAAATAATCAATGTTATGTTCCTTAGAACTTACGAGATCTCATATCATAGTGACTGATCAAATGCATCTGAGATATAAAAGAATTCTTGAAATATGAAAGAGTTCAATGTATTTACATATTATAAAAGTAAACTTTAAATGTTTAATTCTGGTAGTTTTATATATTACTAAGAGAATCTGCAGGAATTAGTTAAAGTAAAAAATAAATGTATTCATATGATACATTTTAAGATTCTACCTCAGATTATAGTTATATATATATATATATAAACAATTCTTTAGAGTTGGCACATTATATAGAGTATGTTACTTAATATAGATGGTCTACTTATATTGTCATACATAGTAATGTGGGTGTGTATTAGTGTAACCCAGCAAACAGTAAGAGCAGCATAATAGCAGCATAACAGCAAATGCTAGAGCCTCAAATGTTTACATTGTGCTATTATGCTGCTATTAAATGTCTATTATGCTGCTATTATGCAGCTATTACTATTTGCTGGGAACTTATATACATTACATATCATATAGTTATGCATGGGATACATTCATTTCATATTGATGTATATACTTTGTATACATAAGTATATACTTCTATAATTACGCTGTAAGTTCCAAAATCTGATAACAATAGTAGTAGTTATATATGATTAATAATTATTTCATATTTCAATACTATTCTATTTAATAAGTGCATTGTTCACGAGAGAGAAGGTGTGCTGATGTATTGTATTGTCACAATATATGTACACTAACAACAGGAGATGGTTGATTCAATGAATACCATAGTTAGTTAATAACACTTTTTAATATTTATTATTATACAATTCAATTGTTGTATTTCTATTCTTTATTATGTATGTATTTCTATTACATTTTTCTTAAAATTTCTAACAAATAATATATATTGTATATATATATTAATATATAATCTACATATATATGTATTGAGAGAGAAAAAGATACTTCATCCCATCACAATATTTACTCAGGGGTAATACTGACCATATCATAATTACTTCTCTATGCACACCATAAATGTATAGTTTACCTTTATAGGTCAACTATAAATCTATGGTGCACACATATAAACTATTGTGTTAGATTCCGATTGATGTTAATGAATACAATATGTCTCGTATATTATTGTTTCATTTTAAAATAGATTATGTAATACCAAGAAGGTAATACTACTCCCTGGTAATTACCAGGTATTAATACCAAAAAGTCATTGATCCTTCTAATAATTAAAAATGCAACATTATATTGTAATAAGAAAAGATTATTGATTATTTGTAACATATAAGATATTAGTTGTTATCCTTTCTATTGCCCATAGCTTATATTATATAAGTTATTATACTATTATATTATATTATATAAGATATATATATATATATATTAGTAATATTACTATAGTAGGTACAGTTTTTGTGGTATATACTATAACTTATAACACTATATGGTTAGGTCTATATATATATATATTGCATGTATATAGAGAACAAATAGGTGTAAGCTATTAATTATAAATGAAATATAGCTCAATTATTAATCATATATAACATATTGATTAGGTAATAAACATACTGATCAATATTCTTATTATTATAAACTTAAATTATTATAAATTCTTTTTATGAGGCAGAATATCCATATGAATATAAAACATGTTTTATATGTATTTGTACACATACTATAGTTAGCTATATATATATATATATCTATTTATATAATTGCATAATTTATTATATTATTTATTTTAATATAAATAACAGTATGTATTTATAAATAAATACTAGATAATTAGACTTGATTTATGCATACACTTATATAAACTTCAATAAAACATGCTTCTATATATAAATAGTTAATATAATATATACATATACATTATGTATAAATAATTTATAAGTTATTTGAAATATCTAAAATTATAAATCTCTGAATTATATATTGAGAAATATCTATTTCACAAATATTACATATATAAAATAAATAATTATGAATATTAAATTGTCAAAAAAAACTGGATTCATACATTATTATATACAAATAAGAATATATAATGTGGTAGTTATAAAATTAAATGCATTTTTTCTTTGATTTATAGAGCTAATATATAGATTGTATTTCGTATTCATTTTGTTATCATGTATATACACATATGTGTCTATTTATCTTATATTAGTACATATATGTACATTTTTATATTATAGTTGATTACAAATAATAACCCTCCTCACTATGTCAATGACTATTATAATTATTATACATATTCAATTATTACATATTTTATAAGTTTTATTATATGTATATTTTAATATTTTATATTTATAAATGCTATAATTATATCAAAATGTTAATCTAAAATTAACTAAGGGATATTTTAATTAATATGCGGACATGTTATGGTAATTTTCTGAAATTACAGATTATTATATTTATTAGAGGTTATAGAAAACTTATCTTTTAGAGATGCCTATTAGTAATTAAATCTAATTAGTAATGTTCACTATATATATATGAATTACAAATATTCCAAACGTTTCAATATTGAATATATTACCCACAATTTCTATTTATTATATAAAGATTATATGTCATGACATAATTAACATCTTTTATTAGTGTTATGTTGAATAGATGTTTATTTATGAATAATTATTTCTAATTTGTAACATATAATTATATAGATGTGTATGCATATTTAAAAAAACTGATATTTATAATCTAAATATAAAACATTTTGGCAAATTGCCAAATAATAAAAGCTATAGGTTATTTATAGTGACAGTATTATTGCATTATCTATTTACATATAAACATACACGAATGTCATGTGACATTAGATTGTCCTTAAAAAATGATCCAATATATGACAGAATATACTTCCTACTAATTAATATTATACAATATATTTAGATAAATGTAATTTTATTTATGATATTCTAGATTTTGTACTAGTTATATAAATATATAGCAACTATGAAAGATTATACATTAGTATTGGAAACAAGTGTCGGATTATTAAAATAAATTATATATATACTATAGTAAATACATTAATTAAATTATCTGGTAAATATTATTATTAAAAAGTAAAGCTTAATTTTCAAGTTTGTTTATTTCAATTATTATTATATAATAAATGTAAACAAAAATAATATATTGATTTGTAATCAATAATTATTAATAATAACATAATATTGCAAATATCACAAAAGCGATTACAATAAAATGTAATTAAAATTAGTAAAATCGCATAAATAAAAACAAAATTTAAAAAAACGTTAAAAAAGGCCCATAACACTAATTAATACTGTAAAATTATAAAGAATTTCTGCACTCTGTTAAATTCCGGGGCCAAATTTCGGTAGACATATTCCATACTTGACCTCTAAACCTTGGAAGGTTGCCAAAGCTAATCGATAACCACCGATGTGATCCGAATTTTCGGGTAGTATTTGTTTGGTTTTCTTTGAACCTCTGAAATTAGATTAATTCGGTTAAATTTGAATTAATAATAATAATTATAAAATTATATAATAAATAAATTTAAAACAAAAATTATTTTCTAATTAATATTAAACTGGTTAATTATAGAATTTGATACAGTAAGGTACGGTATAGATGTCAGATAGAAATGGATGAGGGAATACTAACTTTCCACCGAAATCAACGTAAAGCAGTTTCTGAAGTTGTTCGTAAACGAGTAGAGTGAACCCAAACTGAGGGGATGAACGTAACACCCTGGCCGGTGCGCCCTTAAAGAAGGCGGAACCACCCTCTTCCGCGAAGATCTTCTTAGCCGTATCGATGAGGCCGTTGTACTGGGTTTGACCGGCGCGAGCAACCACTTGGAGGCGGGTCTTAATCACATCGGCGGGTGTGGTCAGACAAGCGGCGGGAGCACCTGTATGAGAGATTAGGGTGTGGTTAGCGCGTGGTCAGTGAAGCGTGACTGCGTACGTCTAATGTATCACGTAGTAACACATTAATCAATTAATCAATAAGTAACTAATGTAATGAACTAATTGCGAGAAAGAATGTTTCTTAACGGGTACAATACGGTAATAAATATAAAGTCGGCGTATATCATCCGTTACTAATATGGTAAACAAGTTTACAATGTCGATGAAGTGTTAACAAGAATTCGGTGAGTGAGTAATCGGAGAGGAGTGAGTCATAGCTATTAATCACCTGCTATAGTGGCCGACAGAAATAGAGTTAGGGCGCTGTTTTCTCCGTTCTCGTTGGCCGATTTCTTCTTGAGATTAGCGTAACTAGTGAAGTAGATCGCCGAGAAAGGAATGTCTCGCAGAAAGCAGGCTGTAGAACCCTGGTAGGTGCGTGAAGTGAACAGATAAGTACACAGGGATGCAAGGACGTGAGAGGTGAAGGGTAGCGGTAAGGACATACCTTGTAGAGACCGAACAGGCCTAGTTCTCGGATGACAGAGATAGCTCCTATCTTACGACTGCTGATGATCTCTCCCGCCACTTGCAGGCGAATCTTTACAATCTCCAGAGGGTTTGTGATCATTACTTGACTCGCTCCTGCCTGTATAGCGATATATAATCATTAACTTCATGTAATAGTTATATTAAGATTATTAACTTCATAAAATTGTTATTAAGATCACTTCATGTAATACATATATTAAATCCAAGTTTAGTGAAGAACATAGAGATATATCTCAATGATATTAGCCTATTCTATAGTTATCGTTGTTTACTACTAACGCAACATCCAGACAGCATTTCATATCGGAGGGGTAAAGTACCATCTTTACTAGTGAGTTTACCCCTCATGAAGTCATTCATCGTCAGCTTGATAGCTTTCTCCGGCGCCACACCTATCAGTTGAGGGACTATTCCTCGATACAGACCGGTGACACCTAGTGGTGGGGAGGAGTAACAGGGGGATTAGCTTCGTAGACAATAGTCATTATTATTGTGAATCCCTTAGGAGAACATTTGTGCATATATTATATAAACAAGAAAATAACACGAAAACTAAAAATTCTTCTATTTAGTATCATTATTAGCATTATCTATAATGAGTAGGGAGGATAGCGAGGGTGTGTTCAAACCTACCTTCGTATCTAATGACTTTCTGGAAACAATCGAAACTATTCTTGTACATAAGTTCGCCTACCATGGCTCCACCTGTACGCTGGTTTTGCATTCTTGTCTTCACAAGATCAATGGGGTACACTGCGGTGGCTCCAAAAGCTGTCAATCATATGAGTCATTAGTTATATAGCATAGTGCAGTACTGATACTATCGAATAAGATATTCATTTCTATACTATTGATATATATATATATATATATATATTTGTTATGATGATAATGTTTATGCTAGTAATGATGCAGTAGTAATGTAGAGAGTAATGATGATAATGTTTATGCTAATAATGATGCTAATGATGTAGAGAGTGATGCAGAGAGTGATGTAGATGTAGATGTTGATGTAGATGCTAACCTCCAGCCACAGATCCGAGTGCAAATCTGTATCCACTCTCCATGATCTGTACGAGAACGCCTCGACCTTTGCCTTCGTATGATTCCTGAACCATTTCTTGGATAGCCTGCCGTTGAAGGCTGTACGGCATGCGATCCTGTTCTATCGGAGCCAGCAGGTTCAGGTCTGCGGGCTCGATACGACTGTAGGGTGGGGGGGGGTGGTTAGTGGTGTTGTGACATACGATTGTAGGCTTTAGTAAAATATGGGGGGGGGGCTAGTGATCATGTGATAAACATCGTGGCGGCGGTTATTATTATGTGGGTCATGTGATATTCGGGGGAATTAGTAACTAGGTCATATGATACATTAGTCAATGCGACATATTATATATCATTTGATATATAAACTATCACATGTCAAATTAACTATCATATGATACATTAACTAGCATGTGATACATTGACTATCACATGCTAAGTTAACTATCACATGACATAATTGTTTTTATACAATTATTAATTAAAGATCACATTTCAATTATAAATTTATATATTAATTAGATACATAATTACATAAGAGTATATAATAACTTGACTTACGTTCATTATAAATTTGTGAACTGATCGCAAAAATGATCGATTTGCGATTGCAGTAAGAGAGATTGTTGGGAAGAGGTCGGAGCGATCAAGAGGGTGGGCATGGCGAGCCGGAATGTGGGCGGGCACAAGAGCAGAGTGGGTGTGGCTATTTGGGTAACGCATTGCACCACTGATTCACGGGTAATTGGGGTCGGGGGGAAGGCTACTACACTGAAGGGCATAATGTGTGGGTACGGGTATGTGTGTGGGTGTGTGTGTGTGTGTGTGTGTGTGTACGTATGTTATATACGTGCTGGTGGAGAATTGGTTATGAGTTGTATTAGATGCGCCGCGAGTTTATATACTAGTGCGGCGGTGGTGGCGGGTGTTGCTACGGCGCGTCATGTGATCAACGACGCACACTCGATTGTTCTCTTTTTAGAGTGCTGCCAGTGACATGTCGCTGGTGCAGCGTAAACAAATAGCACACATCGGTGGCCTAATTACAGGACTACGTGACAAATCACAATCGAGTGAGATAGGCAATCTATCACTCCACGCTTAATGGAAAGCCGGTTATTTATAGACCAGCTTCCACGGCGTGCGTAAACAGTAGCTGTACCGGGGTATAAATAGACATGAACTTCACCTACATGCGCGCACACACACACGCGCACAAACACACATATAGATAGCGGTGGTGGTGGTGGTGGTGGTGTTGTATAAGGTGATGGAGTGCTTACTTCGTAAAAAGTGGGCATACTTTAAACACTCTACACACACACACTGAACACTACGGCTAGGCTAGGCTAGCATGCGTTCTCTAACGTAAACAGAGTGATAGACGCGTGCACACGGCGTGCGGGGTCACAGGTTAATGTCAAGGTTGTTGTCTACGCGTGCGTGCGTACACAGGTATGCGCTACGTGTAACTTATGAACAATAGTGATAGTGAGAGAGAGAGAGAGAGAGAGAGAGAGAGAGAGTGCGAGTGCGAGTAGTAATGCCTATGTACCCTACATATATCAATCACTTTATTGACCTAGAATATACATGAGTGATTCACCTCAAATGCATACACATACACACATACACACATACACACACGCATACACATACACATACATGGATACAAACGCACACATGAACACACATACACACACCGACACGTATACTTAGTAACCACTATAGCTAAGCATATACTTGTTAACAGGCAATATTGATTATTAATTATAATACGTGGAATACACACATGTAATTATAAGTGCAGGTTTTTGTTCTTGGAATTTAGCCCAGACATAAGTAGTGAATAACATTTATAGATATTACATAATATCTCATATGGAGGTGGGGGTGTAGGAGAAAGGTCAGAGGTTATAACTGACCCATTCTGATGTTGAAGGTCAATGAATTGAAACAGGATGTCCACTTCTAAAGGGGTTACTTTACTGTAGTTCTGAGCTTCGCGGAGGAACTCCTCTATAGAGGTGAAAGCAAGGTCAAGTTAGAGGTCAAGTTAGGCGGAGTCAGAGGTCAACCTTTAGTCATTTCAATGTTTCCAATCTGAGAGCAGCCCGAGGTGTAGATAAGCTTAACGAGGTCCATGTTATCCAGGAGAGATATGCAAGCAGTGAAGAATGGGTAGGAAATATTAGTGGTTCCTTTTCCTCCACCTGCAACCTATTATAACAGGAGTGTATTATTAGTACTACTATTTTAGTAGTAGTAGTAGTAGTAGTAGTAGTAGTAGTAGTAGTAATAGTAGTAGTAGTAGTAGTAGTAATAGTAATAATAGTAATAATAGTAATATTAGTAGTGGTAGTAGTAGTAGTAGTAGTAGTAGTAGTAGTAGTAGTAGTAGTAGTAGTAGTAGTAGTAGTAGTAGTAGTAGTAGTAGTAGTAGTAGACTACTACTAGTAGTAGTAGTAGTAGTAGTAGTAGTAATAGTAGTAGGAATTTATTTTATAAATTCCGAACCATAATTGTGTTAATAATAATTTATAAATCAAATATATATATATATTTAAAGAATAGAATGGAACAAATTTATTGAGTTTATAATTAATTATTTATTAATTAATTTATATTATTTATATAATTAATTATTAATTATTAATTATTTCATTTATTCCTTTCATAATGTATAATACAAAAGGTACATATTATGACTTGATGTCTTTTCTTGGTTAACACAGAGAATAGTAATATATATATATAAATATATATGTGATATAAAATTAAAAATAGTTATCTCGAAACTTTAAAATATTCAAAATAATTATCACAAAACTTTTGTATTTTATTATTTTCAATATTCTTTGTTATTAAAAGAGATTTGTCATACATATGTATTAAATATAATTGTAATATAATGAACATTAGTTCAATGTATATATATAATGAACAATTTTTATAGATATAAAATAAATTATCATAAATTATGAAAACAGTATTAAATGAAAAACTAAATATACATTAAATATACATGTCCATTAAGAGTGATTTTATATTCCAGATCATACCACGGCATAGTATATTCTATATCTATATGATGTTCATGTCACAATTTTATTAATAAGTATATTTTGGTTCAATATAGGTGACTGGTGAAGGTTTTAAAATAATAAAATGTTTAAAAACATCTCAAAATTTCATTACTCTCTAATTATATATGTATACTGTATATATGTATAGCTTATTTTTATTTATTATATTTGTATATTTACTATTTATTGTAATTATATATATATATATATATATATATATATATATATATATATATATATATATCTCGATTTTTATAATTATTATATAATGACACACAACAAATTCTATAAACTTGCAAAATATGAGAAGTAAAAATTGTTATTTTTTAATATATAATATATATAAATTCTATAAACATAACATTTATATATAGATAAGAACATATAAATCTATTACTTTATAATATTGATTTTATATTAGCTGAATGTATAATTTTAATACTTCTTATTTATTTATTGAAATTTATAGAATTTATTTATTGATTTTTCAAATGAGTTTTACTGGAATAATTTGTGTGCTATGTTTGAATTTATAAATGAGTGTTTAGATAAGAGTACTGAAGCTATTTGCCTAATTTATTTTGCTATATATAAATTACAAATGTATGCACAATTACAGAGAGTCCATATTCAAAAATATAATTATGATGTATTGGATTTTATTAAATTAGTGAAAAAAAATAAAATAATGTCTATTATTATACATGTAAAATATATATTTTGTAATGTTGTTGTCTAGGATCATTGATATGAATGTCGTTTTTAAATAACAAAAAAACAATTTTTAAATTCAATGAATTGGTCGCAACAAAATGGCCGTCCCATGGCGATGTCCCCTTAAGTAACATTTTTAAATTGATATAATAAAAAAATAATAATATATAATGTTTAAAAATTCAAAGGTAAACAAATACAAGTTAATAAGTAGTAGTACTAATTATAATCTATAAATACAAATAAGACAAGAGAATCACTTAGTATTAACACTTGCCAATAAACAACATTACCATTGTTATATTAAGCATATAAACCTACAGGGAATTAACTACAATTATAATAGAACATATCAACAATGGTATATAATAAATCTACAAATATGTATTGTAAAAATACATACAACTAATTTACTATACACAGATATATATTTATATATATATATATATATATATATATATATATATATATATATTTAATATAAGTTGAGACTATTAGAAGCTACATATACACAATCAAAATATTAAATTATATTTTTCTAATATTTTAAGAAGTATTTTTTATATATCATATATGTTAACATTAACTTCAATTGATACAGATAAAGGGGTGTTCAGTAAATTAATATAATTATAGCGGTGTATAATTGTATAAGTGTTACCATATGAAACTTTCCGTGAAATAGAAATAAAGCCTGTTCTATGTTTCACACAACAATTTTCATACAATATTTCACCCATTAAGGGTGTATAACTAGTGCATATTATTAATTAACCATATAAGACCCAGACATCTAGGACCGTCACGACCCTAAAAAACCAGGTGTAGCGGACCATCTCGTAATTTATTAACACACATATTTCAATAATTAAGCACTCGATTTATATAGATGAAAGTGTAATAACATGTATTAATACGTTTTGTTTATTGTAGGATTTATAAAAATGTATCTTTATATTTTATTTTTTGAGAATTTTTATATAAAACGTAGTGTATAAAAAGTAGTGTTTATTTTTAAAATAAATAATTATTATTCAATAAATTAGTAAATAAATTATAAATGCAAATTTTAAATCATCAATATAATCTATTATATTGGTTATAATCATTATAATAACAACATTCTATTATTTATTTTAAATATAATGAAAATATTACTAAAATATTTAGTAAAAAGCATTTAATTCAACATCAAAATATGCATTCAAAAATTATATATAAATTAAAATAACAATAATTAATTATAGAATATTAATTTAATGAAATAACGTTGTTTTATAATGTTTTCTGCATTATATGAATAAAACTAACGTAGTTGATATTAAATTAACCGTACTATAGTTCAAAATTCTATATTTTAGGAAGTTTATAATTTATAGCATTATTTATTTCCATTTTACAAACAGTTTACTCATGAATATTTGCTAACGAAGCTCTCATATTAGTATTGAATTTGGGTACAGATAAGTCAGTTAATTTATAAAATATCTTATTAATTAATACATAATAAACATTTTATTAGTATATATATATTTATATACATTTTTATATATTATTTTTAGTTTGAAATTTATATTTATTATAATTATAATTAATTAAAATATAATATAATGAATACTATTTGTATTCCATTCTATACTTCAGATTAATATATAATATTATAAACTAATTAAAATAAATATAACTTGTAATAGTCACATTTTAAAACATGAGTCACATTTTCGTTTTTTTTTTAAAGTATATATTTAAAAATATACATAATTTCTGGGCATTTAGTGCAGTATTATTTAAAATTACTGGGTTTTAATTTAAAACTTTTAAAGGGTTAAATTGTTTTATCAAATTAAATTAATAACAAATTATTTTTGAATATTTATCAAATTTAAAACTAATATATAATATAAAATAATGTGTAATATATATATATGTACAGCAGCAAAGAGGAAAACATAATTGTCTTAATTTGAACTCATTTGAGTTATGATAATGATAAAAACAAAAGATACATGACAAATATTATAAATTTATACTCAATAAGTATATTCTATTCTATTATATATATATATATATAATAATAATAATATTTATTAGAAGAATTTTTGTTTATTTTCTGTTAGTTTTCTAGTTTATAATATGATTGTTCTTTCTAAAGGACTTCAAAATAAGCTATAGCTGCACATATTCTGTTGCTGTCGCTCATTAAATATGATGTTATAATCAACACTAAGACTATTACCGTGAGAAGGTTTTCTTTAACGAAGTTAGTGAGCAGATGACCCTTGAGGTTGCACATGATCTCATAGAAGTCTACGGCCGTAATGAAGCCGCTATTCTTAGTGTCTTTGGCGTGAAATGCTTGTAGGGTGTATTCCTCGTGGAAATCCTGCAATTATTAAAAATTATCATTATTTAAATATATATATATATATATATATATATATAATATATTGACTAGAACAATACAATAAGATATACACAATGAGTAGTTAATTTGTTTTTAAATACATGTAGGTAGAAAAAAATAATTATTCAGAGTAAATTAATTTGAAAATACTATATTTGTACAAATTTATCGTATAGTTTTATATAATGTATACATATGTGTAAACTAAATATAAATTATAATATAATTGTAATATTTAATATTAACATAAAAAGCAATAATATATTTATATACGAAATAAATTATAAATATTTATATATACTATCTAAAAGTATAAAACTATGAAATTAAAATGATATTTCTAAATGGTAACATTATACTAATAAATATAAGTTACCATATCATATGATAGATAGATTCACTATACCATACTTTCATTGTATGTAAAATCATTACATACACATATATTATAATCACATAAACAAGCATTATATAATAAATATGTGGGTTTTGTATTATTTTAAATCAATTGAATACAATTATTATATATTCATCATTTAAAAAAAATAAAATGACTTATGTTAAATTTTATTAATATTTAGGTATCCATAACAAATATAATCTATGGTCAGTAACCTAGGTGGCGTATGTTTACATTGAAATAATTCTAATGAACATCTTGTAACATACTATTTTAATACTGTGTTAAGTTTTTGCTTTTATATAGCAACACATATTTATAGAAAATATTTTACAAAAATATGATTGACCAATAAGAATGAAGTAACCTGACATATACAAATTTATAAATGTTGTTAACTTTTTATAAAATTAATTTAATATATATATCTATTAAATAATTATGTGTACATATATGTACTTATAGGATAGTTGACATAGTGATAGAAATTATAAATATTGTGTGACCTTCTTATTTATATAATAATCAATCACTGCAAACAACGGGCGTAGTGCTGATGTATCAATATATCAATATATATATATAACAATAAATAACCACTGTATACATGTTTAACTAACATTTAACGCACACACCACTACGATACACTATTAGCTGCAGTATAAACTGAATAATTACATGTCAATTCAATAAAAGCATATCTTTCACAAGCATCTTTACGCAAGCGTATTAACAATTCACTAATATTTGCAGGATACGATATTGATATCGATTACTAATTGATAACTATATCATCTAAATCATTTAGAAATAATTTCTCGAAAAATCTAAAATACAAGATCAACAATAATCATTAAATATACAACAATAATTATTAAACGAATATACATTAATTTGAAAATAATTAAATTTCAGATATGGATTACAATTAATATTACCGTGAAGATATAACGTAATAGTTAATATAAAAATAGATACAATTATAAATGCTTTCAAAATCAAATACTGGAAATTTGTGCATCACTTTAATTTTTGCAGACTATTTAATTTACTATTAAGAAATAAACTTTTTTATAATATAAAATAAATGTTGTTATAATATGATGAACCCATCCTAAAACCTGTTAGATTAAATTCTAGCTATTTGCCAACATTGCATAGGTTACAATAAAAACACTGCGACCAGTGTTATAAATACAAACGCTAAGCAGCTGGGTGAACTCCGTGTAGTTAATGTCTCTGTCTTTCTTCATTCCAAAGTAGAGTTTCATGAAGTCGGACTCGAAAGAGAAGTTTAGCTGCGAGTAGAGTTCCGTCTTCTTGATGATGCTTGCAAATTCATCTGGTAGGATGAAGCAAATATAGGCATTACCTAATATTACTGGAGGAAAGTGGTATAGGGGCTAGTATTGAAATGTACACTGTGTTCTCAGATAATGGTTATGTCTGGGTAGGAATATACTTTATGAAAATGTGTTTCCAAGAATTCGTCAAGGGGGAGGGAATCAAATTCAAATAAATATATTTATATAGTAATAAAGAATCTACATCGAATCTTGTAAAATATACTTTAGAGGGGGATTTCCTTGCACCTTAGACCCTACCCTGATCACAATAATATAACAAGGTTAATTACTACAACCATAATAGGTATCGGTGTATTATACCCATACAATGTCTGTGATAGAGCCTATACGTGCATCACATCATTCTAGGCATCATGATAGGGCTTAATAGCTGTGTGATGCACAGACAGTGCTGCATGAGGTATGCACAAAGGTAGGCAACAAACCAAAGCTAATGTGTCCAGAGTTGTTAGTGTCGAACAGCTGGAATGCAAGCGCGTATATAGCATCAGGAGCTGAGAGAAGACTTTCAAATGCCTGGAATTCAATGAAAGATATCAACCTATAGTGGATGAAATAGGAATTAAGTTTATATATTTCATATAATTATATTATATATATATTATACTATAATAATATTATATATATATATAAAAACTATTCAAAATATCTACACACATATATATATATATATATCATCGATATAAAGAAAGTGGATAAGCAATTGAATGTAGTGTATGGGCACTGCAGTCGAAACCCACTATCTGGCCCACTACTTTTATTTATAATAATATTTATTTATACATATATATATTGATAATTACTACCAATTTTAATGTACTATCTATACTAAAAATAAAATGATATATTTAAAATACATCATATCAACATTCCTCGTAATTTTGTGTATTTAAATTGAAAATATCATACTATTTTATTGATATTTATAATCTAAATCCATTGATATAGATAGAAGTCACTTTAATCTATTTCGACGAAAAGCCTACTGTTTTAATATTTGACATATATAATATGACTAATATCAAATCAAAATCACTGATACCATTTTGTTAATTTATCGATAAAAGTGTCATTCATGTATCTATCTTTTACATGCATTGTGTGCGTCAATTGCTTATCCACTTTCTTTATATCGATGATATATATATATATAAATAACAGGCTGTGATATAATGATATAAACACTGTTGAAAAGCACTAATTTCTTAACCTACTTTCGTAAATATTGTTATCAATATCATAGTTAGTAAATAATTCACTAATTTAATTATTTTAATAAATTATTTCCCCCTAATACTATATAATATAAATTAAACTATGAGTACACCCCTTATAAAATATTAATAATATATACCTATACATCATAAAAAGATATTTAAATATTTAAATAATATATTATTAAGAAAATATAAGAAATTATAAGAAAATAATTGTTTAAATAATAAAAAAATATCACAATTAATGAATTATTAATAAAATAACATATAAATACTGATAAATTATAAGTTATAATATATTATATTAATCTACAAGTGTATTATGTATATCAACATACACATATTCATATATAACTATTAACAAATAAATCAATAAATGATCTTATATGATGAAGCTAATATAAAAAAATAATATGTATAACAAACAATATAACAATTATGTAATAATACTTATGCAATATTACTTATGTAATATTAATATACATATATTACATGCTCAAATTATACCATGTGTTATTGCATCATCATTATATATGAGAATTGTTATGTAATAAAGTTACAAGAGGTCAGAGTTCACCACGGGTTGTTATGCTAAAGATATCATGATTATATTCATTTAACACATGTTATTGAAAATATTATTATCAATTAAAATTATATATCATTAAACATATATATAGCCAAACTTCTATATATAAAAATTATATTTGTAGTTTTAATCAGGCCATAGATTGTTTTAATATTATATTTTAATTAATAACATAAATATGTTATTTATTATACTTGAGAGCCCTCATTAAATACTCTACCCTACCTTATTACCCCGGGGGTTAGATGTTTACATTATATTGCCGTGACGAACTTGAATTAAATGTTAGGTAATCACCAGCTCTGAATACTAGGTTCAACTACACTCATTGTTCTCAATGTGATGAAATCATCTATTCCACATATATTCACAAGCAAATATTGTATTCCTTATGAAACCCTATATATATATATATATATATATATATATATATATATAATATATATATATTCTATGCCTAAATTGGATATGTTTCAGGGATTACTGGACCTATAAATAAAATATCATATAATTTCATATACGAAATAATCCTAATAATTCTATACTATATAAAATTCTATAAATATTTTAATATAAAAACACTACAAATCTCATGGGGGTGAAATTGTCTAGTGGGTCAAGCTCTATAACTAGGTACAGACCTATATACATTTGTTTAGTAGTGATATAGCTTTGTACTCATTTAGTAATGTGATATCATTATTATGCAGATGTAATTCTATTGTTCATATATATATATATATATATAGTAATTCTCTTTAAATTAGATTTATGTATTTATATGTATATTATATGAAGTAAGCATAATCTTTTTTAAATAATTTATGTAAGTACGTTTATATCATATTTTAATAATATATGGATAAAATAAAATAAATGAATATACTATTTGTTAACATAAAAAATAAATAATATATCAAGTTATTAATAATTATTAATAAACTAGTGTACTATCTAGAATTAATAGATTTATTATCATAGTATTATACATTTTTATCTAATGATAAAGAAAACAAACTTGTTGAGGTATATATAAATTAATAAATATATAATTCTTATAGGAACAGGAAATAGTAATTACTTATCTAAGAATATATATGAAATAATTGGAGAAAATAAAATTGTGAGAAAAAAGTGAGAACTAAAATAAAACAAGAAATAAACAAATACTAAATATTAAACTATATCAGTGAGCTCCTACTATATCAAATATAGATCAGTTATACTGATAAAGAATTAGCTAAGAATTCCTCTGACACAAAAATAACTTTCTTTATAAAAAATGTATCTTTAGAAAGCTATTAAATAAAATTGATACTAAAGATATTATTCATCATTTTGCACTGAGAAAATCGCATCATAAAATTAAATAAATGTTTATCAATAAATTAATGCATAACTAATAAAATATAATTTTACAATTATTTGTAGATATATATATATACTCTATATACGCATATACTATAATATATATATATATATATATATATATATATATATATATATATATATATATATATATATATATTGTATATAAATATATTATCTCTTGTGAGATGACCCTGATAGTATATATTATAAAGTCCCTAAGGGTCCAACAATTGTTATACCCAGGGCCCACAATATGCCCAGGGCTAGCACTGACTGCAAAGTTATATAATTGAATTCATTACTATAATTGTTCATGTAAATATTAGATCTCTGTATACAATGCATTAACTGTAGAGGGATTTGAACCCGTGACCTCGTGAAAATAGGCCTAGATCTTTACCTAGTTATTAGCTACACCTTCACCTGATTTAGAAAGCAATACAACACTACTATAGAGGTATTGTTAACAGTCAACCTATGACCTTAAATAGGCATGAATCACCACAATTAAATATACATACTCCATTAACTCATACAATATGTATATCTATGTAATAGAATCAAGTCTCATTCACAGAAAATAGCACATATAGTGGTGTGAATTAATATCAGACTAAAAGTAGTAACTCTAGCAGGTATTAGGTTAATTATTAGTTAATAACTATAGGTCAATATGATATATTGTTCACAAATATTGTATTACATAGACGACATAAAACTCATTATTATAAACCTTACACCTATTTAACTATTTATTTTTAGAATATAACCAAAGATTTTGCGAAGCAAAGATATAACACTCCCTATGCATGCAACGTAATTTAGTAATAGCCCTAACCGCTGCTAGAAGTAGTATCGAAATCACTGAAATAGATTTAGGTTCGGCTCTGTTTGCATATAACAATGTTTTCATAGCTCTATTAAATTACATGCAATATAAATTAGCTTTTACTCACTAAATATATACATATATAGCATTTAAAACATACATATCATATTTGTTTGTTATATATTAGTAATGAACACTTAGTTTTCATCATATAAATATTAAAGCATATTATTTAACATTTTAAAAGTGTATAGTTAAATACGAATTTACATTATAAACAACGCATAGTTCCTAAAAGTAACCCGCTATAGGTGGCACCAGGGTATTTTGTATACAAATTCGAATTACACGATTTCGCGTAAGTGTTATATCTTTCCTTCGGAAAATCTTTGATATAACTATACTTATTATTTATTAATACTTATTATTTATTTAATTTATTAAGAAATAATACAATTACAATTACATCAATAGAATTAATTCAGCCATATAATATTTAGTGTTATTTTTACACTAATACATAATATGATGTATATATAATCATATATATATATATTAATGAGAATTTTTTCTAACTAAAGAAAACTTTATAATTATGTATCACTATAATAAAATATTAATTAAACAATACAAATTTATATCTATATAATAATCCTTATGATAAATTAAACTTATCAATTCACTATTATCAAAGATATAACACTCCCTATGCATGCAACATATTTAGAAATACATGCTGCTAGCAGTAGTATCGAATCACTGAAATATATTTAGGTTCGGCTCTGTTTTCATACAACAATGTTTTCATTGCCCTATTAAATTACATGCAATATAAATTATAAATATATACTTATAGCATTTAAAACATACATATCATATTTTTTTGTAATATATTAGTAATGAGCTTTTAGTTTTCATCATATAAATACTAATTTAAAGCATATTATTTAACATTTTAAAAGTGTATAGTTTGATACAAATTTGCATTATAAACAACACATAGTTCCTAAAAGTAACCCGATATAGGTGGTACTGGGGTATTTTGTATACAAATTCGAATTACACGATTTTGCGTAAGTGTTATATCTTTCATTAGAAAAATATTTGTTATTATAACAACTATAGTTAATTTTTCTATAAACTTGTATAAATATAGCCCCTTATTATCTACTCTCAAATAGTGATGATCTATAATGTTCTGTTTGGAAATTATTTATTTTAATTGAATAAATGTAATTTTTAAATTATGGTTAGGTTTGATAACTATATTTTTAAAACTTGTTCAAATAATAATTTCTATATAATTAATATATGTATAATTTCATAATTTATATATTTCATAAGTTAAATATTTCAAATGTATAAATGTACTAAATATTAATATATTTACTTAATTAAATATGCATTATTTATAGGAATTAATGAACAATAATTTAATCGTTATTATATATAATATTAAATAACAATTAATTAATTAATAGTTATTAATGAAAAATTATATATTACAGTAATAAAATATTATATATAATTATATATATAATATAATTTTATAATAGTAAAACAAACATTATAATTAAATAGAAATGACATTCTACATGGCCTATCTACGTATTATAATAGTGTACATATTATAATACATATATACACCTATATAATAATTATAAGCTATATTATATAGATTATAGAATCTATATATACTCAATTATATAGATATAATTTAATCATAATCTATATACAAGTAAATATAAATTGTTATTGAATAATTGATTGAATATAACAAAAGTGTGATATATGATAAGAAAATACTTGAAATAAATGTAAATTTATTTCATAACTTGCACAAGTATAATAGTATAGAACTATTTTATATGATAGGATTTACATATATAATAAGATATATTGAAATATATAATTATACAGTAGAATCACTATAGGTTAATATTCGCAGAACCTTCATATAGCACACTTAATTCATCGAGATAAAAGCTACAAAACTAATCTTGTGCTGTTTATTTCCACTAATATAATTATGAAAGGAATCAAATATAGGTGTTGTAATGTAAATTAGTTGTAATTATAATAAATCTAGACTGCTTTTACACCAAAAATAGCAGTCAGATATCGGCTGCTTCAATTAATTCATTTTAAAACATTTATATATAAACACAAGCATAAGTGTATAAGAGTATGTCGACATGCCAACTATCATTCTGTGAACATAGAAACTACCTGCTATATGTCTATAATTATAACCATACACACTGAACTGCCTGCTATTATTGATTATTGATGATATCGGGCTATACAAATCGGCCCGATATCATGCTGTTTTTGTTGTGAAAGTAGCTGTAGACTTTAGTATTGAGTCATATACAACATCAATATATTTATTTTATTGTAAAACGTATTGTATCTAATCTATGATAATATATAACATCGACTAGATATAGTTTGTTCTCATAACATTGAATGGTAGTTAATTTGTATTAGTTAGATTATTTTGTTGTCTTAAAAAGATAGTGTCTCAATCAAATGATTATAATATCTTAACTGTTATCTAATGCATGATTTACTTATCGGTATTCTATTGTAGTATGTATTACATATACAAAATGTAATTTCATATGATTAAAACTTTACAAAATATATACAATATATAAATATTTGTTATTACACTATTAAATATATTTGTTAATGAAATATTAAATATATTTGTTATTAATACAAATCTATAATAAATAATTATATAATTAATAATATTATAAATCACATTTACTATATTTAATTAATTTAATTTATACTGCGATATCTACTCAATTACACTTATATACATAGATTCTATTAATACTATATTATTCTATTAATATCCTATATTTGTCACACCTCCAGTATTACCAACACATACAGTATCACACCCCTAGTGCTTAGTGGTAAACTACACTCATTATTATTATTAATATTTGTATCAATATATGTATTTGTATGTATTTTGTGCTGTCAAATTTCAAATATTTTTTTCGGTTCGGTACAAATAATTAATTTTTGGTATTTAGAAAGATTTGATTATCTCACATCTTTATTTTTTATTTAGTTTTTGTTCGGGTATCATTTTGGGTAACGATCGATTAATATAATTATAAATAAGTTTCTTTCAAATATTTTAAAATGTATACTATTAATTTGGTTATCAGTTATGCCACCTATATGATAACATATTTAAAATAGAATCACTTTATAGAGAACAATGTATCCTTAATTTCATTAATATTCATTAATATTCATTAATAACAATATTTAAAAATAACTATGTCTATTCTGAATATTCCTGATATAATCTCATTAGATGAAGTCGAGGTGATTTATACTGTCAACGTTTATTGTGTCTATGTTTAGTTACGTCTATTAATATATAGACATGTTAATTCCTAAACCGTTTAAAACTATATTTATCAACAAATACATTTTAAATAAATATCTAACACTGATATCATTATAGTAGTATAGTATAAATGTTACTAATATTATTAATTAAAGTATATAAATATATATATATATGCTCAGTAGTGCATACTATACATATACTATTTTATAGTGTATATAGAGATACAGTATTCTTAGAATATTAAAATATTCAATAAATAATTAAGAATTATTATTTATAATTTATTAATTAATAATTATTTATAAATTAATTATTTATTATTAATTATAATTATTAATGATTAATTATTCAATTCCAATTTATTAATTAATTAATTTATATATAATTTTGTCTTAATTAAATTATTTATAAATAATATTAAATGATTTTAAGTTCTCGAGAACATAATACTATATTATAATTATTAATGATTAATTATTCAATTCTAATTAATTAATTAATTTATTTATTATTAATAATAATTAATTTATATATAATTTTGTCTTAATTAAATTATTTATAAATAATTTTAAGATTTGAAGTTATTGAGAACAACCAAGTATTTGACATTGTACAGCACTAGTACATACATATAAATATAACAATTTATTGGAAGATTATATCTATGATATATTAATAATCACAATCTAACTCATAATGTGCATTATTCTAAAAGCAAGATTATAATTTGTATTGCATAATTAATAAATATATAGTAGATTTTATTAATAACTGAAATATATTATTTATATTTCTTGAGTACAAAATAATTATTTATAAATCCGAGTATAAAATAAACTTTTTTATATATAAATAAATATATAATTATTAATAGATGAAATATGTATGTATTATAAAATATTACTATATATATTTAACTATATATTTATTAATATCAAACTTATCAATATAATTTAAATGTTAGAATTTTTTAAAATGCATTAATACATATATTTGATGAACTTGTTTATTTCATTTTTAAATACAACCTTATATGGTTGTATATTTATATTTGTTCAGCCATAAAATAACAGCTACATAAATAAATATAGTGTAGTTTAATTACTAAATTTTAGTACTACAACACTTATAAATAGATACATAGTATTATGATATACATACATACATACACATATATATATATATATATATATATATATATATATATATATATATCTAATTATAGAAATGTATGAAGATTTTGAATAACTTTTACGTACATTACGATAGAAACAGTTAGAGTGATTTAGTAAATTAATTATTATATATAATTATATTTTAATAAACTATGAAACATATTTATAAAATCGATATTTTGAGTTTAAAATAGAAAATGTATATATTATTTATATACATATTATATACATATATCATATACGAATATATATATATATATATATATATATATATATATATATATATATATATATATATATATTATTGAACTTATATTTAAAAATACATTTCAAAGTAGGTTATTTATCACATATTTATTTATTTATCACATATATATATATATATATGGACCTTGTAACAGTATTTATAAACTCTATAATTATTCTAATATAAATAGTTTTAAGGGCAACTAACACCTTATTTTGTTTATTATTTTTCAAACAACATATACCATAAACGGATAAACTATTATAAAATAGAATACACTTCCACTGCATCGAGCTATATACACTGGGCTATTCATATGTTCACCATTTAATCAAAGTTCACACTTTGGTTAAAGAAAATAATTAATATATACAAAATACTTAATATATAAATATATATATATATATATATATATATATATATATATACATATAATTTTCTTAATATTAAACCAAATGTATATTATTACAGTAGACTATGCATCATAGTCTTTATCAATTAATTATAATAAGTGTACTTAATAACATGATATTTATAAATATAACCAACTCATTATAAACATTTATAATTAATGAACTCTGAATGTAATGTTGAGTACGAAAATAATTAAGTACCTTTTTATATAGATGTATAAATAGGATTTCTAAACAATTTATATAATAAAATAATAGTGAAATTTTAATTAAAATATAAATATGTGTGTGTGAGTTTGTAATACGTGTGTTTGTATATATGTAAAACATATATACATACAAACTTTGTATGTGTATACGTTTGTGTGAGTGTTTGTATTTATGTGTTATCAATGAATAAATACTATAAATATGACACCTCGTATACATAATAATCTCAATATTCAAGTATACAAGTATGTAAACTAAAATCAGATTAATAACAAGCCGTTTAAAAACACTTAGGAATGTAATTCAATAGGAATATAAGTTGTCAAGTGTTCCAATACGACAATCACATGTATTTGTTATTGTTATTATCGCGTATATATCATAGGCGTGAGCGTTTCCGCAATCTCTAGTAAACAATGTTGTCGCTTCTTATTAATGGCCACTTTACTATTTACTATGTAGTGTGTGTGTGTGTTTGATTAGCTATCATTGAACTTATTTAGCATGCGTAAACTACAGAATATGTGTACAATATGTACATTATTGTTCATTAAAATATAATATATATATTCGTTATTAATAAAATATCATTTAAATGTTTATTTCAAAATAAATATAAAACCATAAAATTAATAATATCATAAATTACATTAATTATATTTAAATAATTTATATTATGTTATCAATTCAATTATACTTATATACATACATTATATTAATAATCATATATTTATCACACCTCCAGCATTACCACCACGTACTGTATCACCCACATAGTACTTAGTGGGTTAACTACACTATAATTTATTATATTTAAAAAAATATATAAACTCATAATTATTACAATATTTGTATTAATATGTATTGTATGTATACACACATACACACATATATATATATTTATATATATAACAATATATGCAACTTTGTATACCTATTATACTGATAACAACCCATAGTTAATAGTGTAAGTGTGTATAACTATGATTAATATGCCCTAGTTAGTAGTGTGGCTAGTGTGTGTGTAGTGTATAACACTGATAATAACCCATCTTTAGTAGTGTCCGCACAGCCTGCCAGGCAATCTCTAGTGTCCTCATTGTCAGTGCTTATTCCTGGATAACATGTGTATGTATATTACCTCAAGCCATGTTATGTTGTATGTATAGCTTCATATATATAGAGGTCATATATTATATATATATATATATATATGTAATATATATATAGAGGTAATATAGGTAATATATATATATATATATATATATATATATATATATATATATATATATATATATATATATATTAAAGAATAAATATTTGATTTTAGGTGTTCAGATATTAAATAATTAGAATATAAAATATAATTATAGTTATATATATAAGTATATGATTTGTAATGCACATATATATTCTGTAAAATATAAACATATATCACGAAATCAGGTATTGAGGTTGTGTGTAAATTATAATAATGAACCTAGATATTCAACAATGAAATCATTGGAAGTCATGAACTTTTCTCCATCTTGATCTATAGAAGCATACTATATCAAATATTTAATAGATATAATATCATTAGTGTATATATTTTTAATAATATATATATATATATATAACATTATGTTAAACATACACATATATTTATATATATTAACAACACATAATTAATGAATAATAATAAACTAAATATATTTATAGATATAATACTACATGCATTTATAAACTATTTACTATATACATTAATAAATTGATAAATTAATTAAGTCTAATAAAACAAAATGATATATGTATGTGAACATATTGACAATACATTTGTTATTTAACTAATAGTATAAAAGAATAGTAATAATTAGTTATGTTTCTCATGGTTAACAGTTTATCATTAACTATAACAATCGTAATACAATGTATAAACTTAATTACCTATTGTGTAACTTACAGACAATCTGTATTTCCATTGTTATTACATTCAAGCTGTCTAAATATAGAATAGGTAATATTATATGAAGGCCATAAATTAGTGAAGTTGTAAAATACACATTGTATTATGCCGTACCTTATTGAATATGTCGGCGAGTTTTTCTGTGTCGGCTCTTTTTACGAATCCGTGCCCCTATACATTAATGAATCAGTTAGTTAGATATATTTAATATATCTTACTTATTATAATTATTATATAATATTAATTTAAATATATTTAAATTGTATATTATTAAAATATAATATTTTCTTATATAAGTTTAAGTTAAACTTATAACTTATAAATAATAAGGGATCAAATAAAGTTTACTATCAACGGACAAATACGACGTACATCGATGTCCGTCGATCGTTAAGTTAACTCGTATGTATTGTATTTTATTTGATCCATAATTAGTTATGAATCATAACTTATGATATTATTGTGTTATGCTACAATTATCATAATTATCATAATTATTATGATCAATTTCATTAATTATATAATTATTATAAACCTGTTCGCATTTTGCCGATGTAAGAAGACTTCTTATACTCAATACTTTAGATAATAATGATTTTTTTTCTGCCTATATTAAATATATTATAATATATATTTCATAGATTTATTTAAAATAATTCATAATTAATACAAGTTATTAAAATTTACATAAAATATGGATTTCATTAAAAACTTACAGGCATAGAAAACATAGAATCCATTTCTGTGTGTAAATCACGTGATTGGTTGTATGATGTTGATTACAATTTATTAATTGTAAAAATATATGTATTAACAAATTATATATGTAATTAAATTAGCTTATAAATTTAAATATATTAATATGAATACACTATATACAAGAATGTAAAATTAAGAATAGAAGCTATACATAAATTTAAATAAGTATTACGTAATTTCAAAGAAAATAAAACTTAGCGCATGACTGTATATTTATTATTGTAAATAAATATTTAAAATAAAGTTTTCTAAATTTATTTTTGATAGATTCTTATTTTCTATTTAGTGTTTAATATGCCTCTTGCATTGATTGGACCTTCAATTCTTAATTCTGATTTATCACAACTTGGTGTAGAATGTATAAATTTATTAGAAAAAGGTGCAGACTATCTGCATTTAGATGTTATGGATGGTAACTTTGTTCCAAATATTTCATTCGGTCCACCCGTTATCAACTCTTTACGTCCAAAAGTTCCAAAGGCCTTATTAGATGTACATCTCATGGTTACAAATCCAGAAATGGTATGTTTTTTATATTAATATAATATTTTTTTAAACAATTTATATTTAAAAATTATTAATATATTTTAGTAGAATAATTTTACTGAAGAAATTTTACCATAATCATTATCATTATGATAATCATATGATAATGATAATCATATGATGATTATCATAATGATTATCATAATCATTATGATAATGATATATAATATATATATATATATATATATATATATATATATATATATATATATATATATATATATTTACACGCTCAACACGTCCTCACTGAGTAATGCATTTAATACAAAACAAAACTAATCCAATTAAACCAATTAAATAAAATAACCTTAACATATACATTGATATTATATTGATATAATTTAATATATATTTATATATATGAGTAATTTACTGTAATGATTACATCCCACAGTCAGCATATAACAACTCAACTCGTCCTTTTTCGCGTTTATTTACATTAGCAACCCGTCTGTTATGATCGTACATTATGAAGCATGCTATCATCATTTATGCAACATTTATTAATTGTAATTCAATGTATTATAATTATACCTAGTAGTTATGAACTATAATATATAGTTATCGTAATTGTTGGAAGCACTGGTTACAATATTCGACTACATCTAATGACATTTACCAATGTTGCTTTATGTGACTAATATTGTACTATTAACTACGCATATTTGTATATTCGCACGCTTCTATAACACATTATACGTGTAGAGATGTGCATGCACTAGGGTACGAAGCCCGACGACACCCGCTATAATATTACAATTATTTCAGTTTACCTAATGATTTCACTTGAATTACTAGATATTAATGACGCTAAAAGAACATTTCGTTATTATTAATTTAAGACTTATTCTCAAATTTAATATATCATCGCACTAAAGGCGTATTGATATACGTATTCCTCAATAAACCTAAGTGGTACAAACAGTCTTGTTGATATTTACGCAACGGCCGCGAACTTCACACAAAGTAGAACTGGCCTACGAATAAGTAACTATTATATGTTATTAAACCCGATATTAGATAATATAAATAAACTAAAGTATCGTGCATATAATTAGATGTGGTAACAGCGGCGTACAACGAGTTTTGTAAACATCACGTAGCTTTATACCTGTTCTTGGTGTAACTACAGTTATAATGTATAGCTTGTACATCTATTATCAACCCTGTATATATATATATATATATATAAATAAATCAGATTTATTATTTCATGTTGTAAAGCATGACATAATATATATATATATATATATATATATATATATATAACTTACATAATAATATTATGTCCTAGAATATAAAATAGTCATGGAAATTGAAAATATATATACACCTATACGTTGGATGTGTATTTAATAGTTTGTATTGTCAGCTATACTATTTATATGTATAGATTTTATCTCTTATATATAATTATCACTACCTTATATTTATGTTTATTTATACTCAATGCATCATATATTATTTATTAGATTCAAAGTATATATATATATGAGTAATATAAACTTTTTAAGGGACGCTAACATTGTAAAGTTTACATGTAAAATTGGAAATTTGAAGAGAAAATCGCTATTTTTTAAAGTCTATAAGCTTTTTATTTTATTATTTTAATATATTTTTTTTGTATATATCAATACAAATTAATTTCTACTCATTTACTATGATATTATTTTGAGGTGTATATATATTTAAAAAAAATGTTCCTATGTAAACATTTTTTAAGTTATTTTTTTTGTAAAACTTAAAAAATGTGCATATAAAAATTATATACAAATAATATTATATTTTACATGTAACCATTGCGCGTCCCCTTAAACTTAGAAGTTATTATGTTATTATGCTTAGTATAATAAACTACAAGTCATTTTATTTTATTATATAGTGAGTGTTTAATACATTTCCGTTAGTAGAAATCATAAATTTCTTTAATTGTTTATTTAAAATTGTATATCCCTGCGTATTTATCTCAACAATAGATAAATGAGACTTATTTATGATGTAAATTGTGTTAAAGTAAAATATAGCAAATAATGATATTGTTTACAATGACATTTTTTGTATCATCACTATCTTGTTCAATATATAAATTATACTTATTTTTCTTAAATATTTATTTTTCTATAACATTTTATGCATATTCTACATTGATTTGAAGTTTTTATAGACGAATTATAATTCTAAATTCTAAATTATAAATTTAATGAAAATCCGATAAGAGAATATAACAATGTGAAAAATATTAATTGCATAATAATTATTAATTAAAATATTTATAATCTTATTATATAAAAGTAATTTAAAAAATGCAATTAATATTTTTCACATTGTTATATTATCTTATTTATCTGATTTTCATTACATTTAGATCATTTATAAATTCCTAATCAGAGGAAATGATATATAATAAATTATAGATTTGAATGGCAACTAGATTAATGATAAAGATTCAATAATTTCTATGATAAATGTTGACACAAATGAATTAAGTACATTTTTATAAGAGAGTTTCCATAGTTATTACATAATCTAATTAACATTAATTAATTATTTATTATATAAATTTCATTAGATTATGAATTTATGTATGATATATTGAAAATATCAGTGATTTCGCTGGGAGTGATCTTGTACACAATGATAATACATATTAATGTAAATGATTATTTATAACTAGTAGAATTGACACCGCACATAACATATATGAGCCGAGAGATCACTTCTTACGAGATCTCTGGTTACCATATAATCATAATGAAAATGTTATTTATGAATCAATATATTAATGTAAAATAAATAAATTTAATTTTTATTAAATATTAAATTAATATAAGCAAGGTATACATTGTGATATAAACTATAATATGACCTATGAACTATCTATTTATAGACATTAGTGACTAACTAATTCTAATTATTAAACCTATACATGATCACGTAATACACGCTGACCTTAGCATTGTCAATATACAAGGTAAGTCATACATCTTAATCTATTAATAGCTAATAGTATAATAGTCATATTAATGAAATGTTGTTATATTTGTACAGTGATCTATGTCTACTTACCTTACCAGGTCAAGTTCGTTCAGCATAACAGCTATCTCAATACATGTATTATAAATAGATTTATTGAGAATAGCATAACTTATATTCTTCACACACACACACAAACACACACACACCTATGAATAATATTTACATGCTAGTTTAATGCTATATGTGTATGTAGATTTGTGAATGTTTTGTGTGGGCTTACTTCCGATCAACATTAATTATCATTATTATTAATAACTATTTATTATTATCAAAGTTATCAAAGTTCGTAAATGAAATGCACACATATATATATATATATACTTCTATTACCGTTGTGAGTTTGTAATATATATCCTGTCTACGAATATGTCATTGATATATCATTACTCGCAACAATATATTAAATGATGATTATCATTTTGAATAAATAAATATTGTACCAGTATGTATATAAGTGTATTTACATATGTGTTACAAACTCTATACATTTCCTATCTACCATATAAAATAAACAAAATTTCAGCTCACTGAATCATCCCCTTAATAACAAAAGAATACAATTAATTAAAATATAAAACAAATAATAAATAGTATTTAGTAAATACTATTTACTAAAAACTATTTCAAATTAGTTTTATATTTTGTATTCTTTTGTAATTTATTTTAAATGCCTGGTAATAGAATATATTCAATAGATGTATCAATTATATTGAGAACGTAATATAGTTGTTACATGCATTAGTATAGGATATATAATTGTATATGGCAGGAAAAAGTAATTACATATCCAATAGATATTAGCCATATAACACCATATTAATGAAATAATGCTTTTATAATGTTAAAAAAACCAAAAAAACCTAACCAAAAAAACCGACCAACCATGATTAATTTCAATATTATATCATTTAATTAATATTAATAATAATAGTATATATTATATAAATTATACCTTATAATTATAAATTATATAAGGCAACACTGCCACAGTGTTGTTGGTTATTATCGTTTTTAAAAATATCAAAAAAATAATAACATAAAAATCAACAACCATATCAATATTATTAATAATTGTATAGATTATGTGTATTATATAAATTTATTCATTTAATAAATAAGCCTGGCCGAAAGAAAAATATAATTTGGATAGAATTTACTGAATCCTTGTATAAATTTTACTTTAATACTTTTTAATATAATATACACGAAATATCTAATAATAATCATATATCTATAAAAGTATTTATTACAAATAACATTCAATATAACAATTTATTAATAAAAATTATTTAATAAATAATAAAACTAATATTCTTCACAAAATATCCAAATAAACCAAAAAAAACAACAACCCTGATTAAAAGTGTGCATATTTTTATATTTGAGAATTCTATTCTATTTAAAATAATACTATTTTTCTGCCTCTTCTTAGTTTTATAAGTATTATATTTTATAATCATTGATGCATTTAAATGTATATTATGTTCAATATACCATATAAGCAAGCCTGTACCATTGACAGGTACAATGACAGGTAAGGAGAGGTCCATCGCAATGTAAATAGATAGACATTTATGCCTTGCAGTAAATTCAATTACAAAAATTAATAATATGAAATCACATAATTTTTTTTATAGTTTACTAATATATTATTCTATTATAATTATAATAGTTTTTTATTACATATCCATTCTTTCAAATATTTATTATATATGTTTATAAATATATTTTATTTATCATAAATACAAAACAAATTTAATTAATTTTTAGTAACAAAAAAAAGTATTACATTACAGCCTATTGTATTTTCTACATATATTGAAAATGTCAATTAATTATTTCCAATATTCAATGAAATATTGAATTTCGAGTGAAAGTAATACATGACAACAAATATTTTGTGAATGGCATTTAAAATGTTAACAATAAAAATTTAAATTAATATTTAGAAAATGATACCACATACATATATGTACTTGTATAATATAGAAAACATAACATATATGATATGAAAAATACTATTTAAATATTTAAAGTAAGATTATATGTATTAGTTTATATTATATAAATAGTATATATGTATAATAAATACATAATAATACTTTTTTATATATTCAATTTCTTGTGATCCTATGCTCGCATTTAATTGGAAAATACTTGTATCATAGTTATCATAATAGTATAAAATAAATTGTAAAAAACAAATACTATTTGATGAATACATCGCAAAGTTATAAAGCATTTATTTAACCGATTATTTAGTAATTATTACTGGTCATTTAAATTATATATTTAATTGGTACTTCATAAAGTAATATTTATATGTACTTATATGATGATTTGAAGTATAATGTATAGCTCAAATGATAGATAAATATTTGACTATTTTATTTCTAACATGATAATTTAAATTATTTTTTTTGCGAAAATAATAATTCTGAACGATGTATCCTACTTCCAAAGGGATATTTATGCTCTCAATTTTAGTAAAGGAGAGATATGGTATATGTATACATGTTTAAGTTTGAATAAATCACAAACTACTTGGACAAATGCTAAGATTATTTTTTCTACATAATCTATATATATAATAAATACCTGTAAGTTTTGTAGATTCAAAATTTTCAAATATGATATTATTATGTTATGTAATTTAGTTATATAAATTTCCATTTTTTTTTGTATTTTTCTTATGAGAATTGTATGAATATTGATATATATATACACACGGCATGCATATTTATAAAGTATATATTCAAAAAGTAGAATTAACAACATTTTTATTTATAAATTAAAAGGTATTACATACACAACAATGAAAGATATGTTCAATATTGAAAGAGAAATACAACTTTATTTACATGTTATAGTATGAATATTATTATTCAGAGAAAATTGAATCTAAAGTTTATCAATATAATTTTATATAATTTGATATATATATATATATATGTCACGGGTCAATGCGCACAAATTCCATGAATATATATTAATATATATATATATATATATATATATATTGCATAATATATATCAGTAGAAAATAATGTAGTATACTTTATTATAGTATATGCATGTGTATGCATTTATGTGAATATGTATAATATTTCTTATATGTATTACATATGTTTATGTATACACATGCAGGCTGACATACACACACACACACACACACACACACACACACACATACTCACACTCACACACACACACACACATACTATATAGTATACAGTGTATACTATAGTGAATACACATGGTTACATATATATAGAGGTTAAATAATATATTTATAAATTTAACATTTCTACATAAAAATGGATGAATATATAGGAAGTTTATATATGAATTTGTATACACATGTGACTCTACAATAATAATATAATGTATTATTAAAACTCAGTATAATTTAGTTTTTCAAAAATTGGTATTGAATAAATTATTGATACAAATAAATATAGTTATACAAATTATTGAATAAATAAAAGGAATGGCTGCTTTCATAAAACATTGTTTTATGATATTTATAATTTATATTTTTACTTGAAATTTTCACATCTTATAAATAACATATAAATTAATATAAATGAACTATAATAATTAATTTAATATTAATATGATAAAAAAAATGTATAGAAAATTTGAGATCATGAATTTGTGACCTTAATGTATTGTTAACAAATACACATTCATCTGTTTTGCATTATTATCATTTGTATTGTTATTATTGAAATTTTTATCATTATTCTTAACCTTCCTGATACACTACAATACATATATATGTTTGTATGAATACATTACCTTATATTACATTACCCACAAACTCTCACATACACATTCCCACACACACACCCCCACCTACTACTGCGATATGACTACTGTTGTACGCCACCATCACACAGTGGATAGAACCTATGCAACAGGCGGGGGCTGACTACTTCACATTCCACTACGAGGCTACTACTGATGTCTCTGGTTGTATCCGTAAAGTTAAACTGGCTGGCATGAAGGTATGTAGTAGCAGTAGCAGTAGTAGTAGTATTCAAGCATATATATATAGTCAAAAGTATTGTCACTGCGATTTTATAGAATTACTTGTTAACATAAAATAATGTTTGTAAAAAGTTTAATAAATGCAAAATTTAATCTTAAATAAATTA
>OZ025243.1:87349944-87569944 GCA_964019155.1 Osedax fenrisi
ATAAATTGTTATTTAATCAACCAATTCAACATAAATAATACTGTTAGATATTGTAATATTAATTATACATGGTGACAACTAAAAGATAATATGTATGTAATTTAATAGTTAATAATGTTAGTTGAACTGTACATGTATAAGACTGGGAGTATATATGTTTGATGTGTATCAATAAGTTATATGGAAAATAGTTACAGTAGATGTGACAATATAAGTATTTATATATAATAAAATGACTGAATAAAATGATAAGTTTTTTTTTATAAATAATGTGTTATTATTTTAATAGTTAATAAATGTTTACTGGGATATAAGTATTGTATTATTTATAGTATTTCTATGTTGCCAAGTAGATATTTAATCATAATTATTATTATATCTTAGCTATTTATTAGCCCATCAATATTATGTAAATTCTAAGTTATAAATAGAATATTTACCATGTGACACATCCACTTATTGTTATCTGATTCCTGAGACAATGGGATGTTTACAAGTTGTTCATTTCTATTCAAATACTATATTAAAATGTAAATATTTATGTTATTTTATAAATAATGGTACCCCTCATTGGTTTAATATTTATAATATAATAAGTATGCATACTATATATTTAAATCTAATAATTAAGACAATTAAATATAATGAAACTTATCATATTAATAAAGGGGTAATTGTCTCGATAAGCAACACTGCTTCTATAATTACCCTGGCATTTCCTAAATCTAATAATAATAATAATAATAAATATATTACATATATATAGTATGCATATATATATATACTTATAAGTTCATTGTAAACTCAAATATAATGGAAATGAAGTATTTAATTAATATGTAGTGATATTAATAGTTGCAGCATATGGAGTACTATATGCATGTGAAATAAGTTTCTAACAAAATGTATTATAAAAATGTACGCAAATCATATTAAATGTGACATTAATATATAATCAATATAATATTATACATATGTATTATGATGTAAATTAAATAGTATATAGATGATTTTATACAAAAGTGAGGAGTGTGAGCTACTTCTAGTTAATAAAGTGACCCTAATGGTATAGGGCCCTAGATAGTATATGTGAGGGCTATAGGGGGCTCTGTAAAGGGGGTCCAGGTTAGGGTATTGATCTCTAGTTAATGTAGTCACCCCGAGAGTTATAATAAGGGTCGATTCCTATTGGTATTAAAGGGATATGGATTAGTCATGCTATATCGATACTCTATCCACCCAGTGAACCAAATGTGCAAAAGATTTTTTCGAAAATTTTGTTGGCACATTTTTGTGAACTTTGAAAATTATTTTAGTACATTTTTAGAAAATTATTAGCAAATTTCGCAAATAAATTATAATTATCTACGTACATTTTTATTAACTAACTTACTCCCAAAAATTATAAACCACACTTTAATAATCTGAAGGAACTTATTAAGGAACAAATTAAAGGAACTAAAGTCAAATCTTATTTTCATATTAGTAAAATAAATAACCTCAATTGCAATCATCGTGCTTCCTTCGCTCTTGTTCGAAAACTTCTCTACCCTCCACTATCTCTTAATATACCTCATATACCCGATATCGCTAAAAATGTATTCTCTAATCATGATTAAAGTGCACTCTCACTGATACAATTCTACACATCTGCTGCTCTTCTATTTCATCCCCACAATTCTACACATCTGCTGCTCTTCTATTTCATCCCCACTACCAAGTATACGTTCAGCTATAGCTCTTAACATGCATCTGTATTAGTAAACCAATCCCATATTACTTTTCTGAATTCTCTATTCCTTCTATTTTCACAATATCTGATATTATCTGTAAGTATTCCTCTTCCTACTGACAAATTAACCTAGCTGCCTTAAACAAATTTAATTCCACTATATCTCGCTATATTCTTGATATTATAAATTTTTCCGTAAACGTTGGTATTTGTCCAACTTTTTACAAGCATGCTAACGTTACCTCAATACCCTAGAAACCCTTACTTGATCCCAATATAATGACCAACTATCGCTCCATTTCAGAATTTTAGTTTCTAAACGAAACCCTAGAACGCATCGTTTCTATACATAATATCGATTTACTGCTGACAACAAGTTATATAATATATTTAGACAAGGGCACTGCACGGAAATGACTCTACAACAAATACTAAACAAACTATACTCTACGATAACTCCATCTACCTATTGTCAACTTCTACTATTATACCTATGACGTTCTTATAATTTCCTGAGCCAATTTCTTATCGCAATATTGTGATATTAAATCTATAAATATCTATAGAAATGATCGGTCTATAGACATATGCGTGGAACAGTACTCGACTAATTGACTTCCCAAATGTACAATGTATCTACCCATTCTCATCCCCTTCCTTATGGTGTTCCTAAGAGATCAGTTCTCGGCCCCCTCCTCTTCTCATTATATATATCCTCTCTCTATACATGATATTGTCGATCGATACACATATGTTGATTGTAACATATACGCACATGGTATTCAACTATACTCCTTATTGTCACACTCCTCCGATGCACCATCAGATAACTCCCACTGATGTATTTCGTGTGCTTCGCCCAATAGTTCATGGCTTCTGTCGAAAAACCTTCTTATCTTCTTATCCGGGATAAGTGATCATCCAAAGTAACACTAATATTTAGAAAAGATGAAAATAAAGTGATAGGGTGACTGTCAATGATATCTGGAGGAAAACATCGATAGTTGTATGGCATATTGAGGAGTACAGATTTAGAAGAGTTAAGAAGAAGGTTTTTCGATGAGTTATCTCTCGATATCTTCATATATAATATATCTAAATCAGCTAACTATCGCATCTTAAAAAGTACTCCCTACTCTATCACCTTCCTAACACTTGATTAATGTTATATATATATATATATCATATTGTATTAATTAGTAACCTACTCCTACTAATATAATTAGATGGTAAAGTTATGTTTTTTGAAATCGTTGAAACAATTTCTATTTACGTTTTCCCCCGAAGTTAATTTGACCATTTCAGTTTATTTCAAAGACACGTGTATTTTACCTACTCATAGGTACATATTTTAACATATATATATATATATATGTATATAAACGATTATATATTTTTTAAATGAAATACATTTCACACATTAATATTAGATTGTACGTAAATAATATCAATATAATATTAATATATAGTTATATACATAATAACTTCATAAGAGTATAACAACATTTATAATAAAATTGTAAAATAATACAAATGGTAAAATAATAAAATTGTATAAATATTTGGTAACTCTAACAATGGTTATTACTGTATATATATATATATATATATATATATATATACCGTATACGGTATAAATATATTTATACCTATTATTATTTATAAATAAAATTTATTTGAAAATAAAAATTGTAATTATAAATAAAATTCTAAAAAAAACACTTTAAATAAAACAGTTAATCAATTAATATTAACATATAAACAGTATTATTACGAATTCAGTATATAGTTATTGGCTAGCGAAAACAAGCAGCTAAATCCCCCAAACAACAAATCAATAACGAATCAAGCACTCAAAAACTACGCGTAACAACACCTAAAGCAAGCAAGTACACAAGCGCCTAAAGTACGTACATAACCTAAATAAGAACAACTAAAGAACACCTAAGCAACAACCTAGAACTACGATGTCTGCTATCAAGAGAACCTCGAGCAGCGACTCAGTGACAAGCTCGGCAGCAAGCGATGCAAGCGTTCGATACACCCTCGCCAAGAAGGGTATACAGCTATGCAGCACTAGATCGAGTAGGACTAATGCTAAACTGGCACCTGTGGAGTCCATCAGAGGTTAGTTAAGACATATGTGTAGACATACATGTAACAATACCTCATATAACCGAGGTTGTAGGAGGTCTTGCATGTATTGGCTGTTTGATCTCATTCATATATTTGCATACACTCATTCACGACTATAAGTTACGACTACAAGATTTTCCGGCAACTTGACGGAAATATTATAACTTTAAAACCATTTTCTATCAAGTTGTAATGGGATACCCCCTTTAAAGTTATTATATTTCAGGAAAGTAAGGGGTAAATTTTCCCACTAAAATTGTAGTTAACTTGATATAAAATCGTTGTAAAGTTAAAATATTTCCGGTAATATATAGTAATACAATACAAAATATATATATTATAATATCGACTATTACCTATTAGATATATCTAACATATTATATATCCTATACACATACATATATGGTTACTTTATTGTGCTATAATTAATTATTATTTCTATACACACTTGCAGGAATAGGACCTATAAGTGGTGCAAAGATAAGAGCCGCGAAGATATCCACAGCTAGAGGCCTCAAGTCTAAGGCATCCAGGCTGGGTAAGGCTTCCTTCAAGCGATGGTTCGTTAATGATGTCTCGTTAAGTGCAACGCTCGCAAACCGTATTTATATTTCATTCGACATAAAAACTAAAAAGACGAAGAAGACCGTAACACGAACAGTACCTGCCCAGACATCATACGAAGAAGTATCACACGCATCTACTGAACCTGTCCGCACACCAGAGGAAGCGCCTGCCACTATCCCAGCTACCCATACATCAGATAAATACACTGTATTGCCTACAGCTATCATACCTACCGATACCGCAACAAATATAACATCTGAAGTTACTGAACTTACCCAGCCATCAGATAACGACTCCGCATCCATTGTATCTATCACACCTAGCCAACCAATAGAGAAACACTCTACAATAACTGATGCTCTCACAACTATAGTACCCGATATCACAGAAACACTCGCAAACGTGATGGAAGTAGATATATCCGAGGAAGATAAGATGACCGGGGAGGTAGAAGGAGCAGGAGAGGATACCCTGAAGATGACCACAGCTACATGCGAGGGAGACGTGTCTGTTAATAACCGGCATTGTGTAAGACAACTAACGAGAGGTGTGAGTATTAAACGAGTAAAGTCGGATAAAGATTACGCAAGAGTCCACTGGTAGTCGTGGCGGGTAGGTCACCCTAAATAAAGTCTAAAACATATTTCATCTAATTTAATTTTACGTATCGTTTATGTTATATTTACTTATTATAGTTTTATATTAGTAATCGAATAACATAAAAATTAAGTTATTATAATTCCAAATAAAACTAATATATTGAACAATACGAAGTAACTCTACTACATATTTATAATTATATTAAGTACACAACAGAAAAGGTGACAATATTGAATAAAGACATATATCCATACATGTATGTGCAATGCATTGTGCATATATATTATAAGTATAATACATATATTCATCTATAAAGACAATTATTGGTTAGGGCTATACAACATAACTTATAGTATTATTTTATTAGTAAACAATTTTTATTTATAGTAGTAATAAGAGTAATATTATTATTAAAATTATTAATAGTAGTAGTAGTAGTAGAAATAGTAGTAGTAGTATTGTAGTAGTAGTAGTAGTAGTATTGGTAGTAGTAGTAGTAGTAGTAGTAGTAGTAGTAGTAGTAGTAGTAGTAGTAGTAGTAGTAGTAGTAGTAGTAGTAGTAGTAGTAGTAGTAGTAGTAGTAGTAGTAGTAGTAGTAGTAGTAGTAGTAGTAGTAGTAGTAGTAGTAGTAGTAGTAGTAGTAGTAGTAGTAGTAGTAGTAGTAGTAGTAGTAGTAGTAGTAGTAGTAGTAGTAGTAGTAGTAGTAGTAGTAGTAGTAGTAGTAGTAGTAGTAGTAGTAGTAGTAGTAGTAGTAGTAGTAGTAGTAGTAGTAGTAGTAGTAGTAGTAGTAGTAGTAGTAGTAGTAGTAGTAGTATTATTATAAGTCATAGTAGTAATGTTAAAGATTAATACTACTGCTCAGTCGTATTAATCTGTAATCTGTAACCTAATATTTTAGGCACTGCCATTCAACTTCTTCAGTTCAATTTTCGGCTGTGCATACAATTTGACTAGTTATAATCAGAGTAAACCAAAGAAAAAAAGATAAGTTAAGCTTATTGTGGAATAAGTATGTTGATGAAATTGATTAAATAGTAAATGGAAGTTTATTCCAGGCTATAGGTGCTGAGATTTTCAAGGCTCTCTTTTGTTTAAAATATAGATTAACGTTAAGCTTTATTACACTAGTGTCACCTATACTTTTTATATCTAGTGAATTGTTAGTTGAACTGATAATAGTCATACATCCTATATTATATAATATTGTGTAATCTGTTATGTCGAATGCTATGTACAAGCTTCGAAATAGTATATCTGTATTTATTAATTTGAGTACTTTTCTATATGTAGGATATACCTGTCTATATATATATCTATATATAAGAAAATTTTTAATATTATTAATCAATAGTATAGAAATATGTTATACAACAATATATATAGAGATATTATCAAATAATTAAAGAGCGATTTATATTCTAAAATTTATTCATTTCGCTCGTATACAAATAACTAACATAATCTTTTCGTGTATATACAAATATACATTTACATAAAATATTGAATGAATACTATCGTACGTCGAGGAATGAACAAAACTATCATGTATGTTCGGTGATTAGCATATGTATAACATGATAAGTGACAGGTAGTAGTGTCACACTTTGAGTGACAGGCGGCTGGCTTCTAATGGGTCAGAGGTTGCGTGTCCCTATGGTTACTGGGTATGTCGTAGAGGGCGTTAGAGAAACCGATCGTGTCATGTTCCCCGGCCTGGTTCTGTGTGTTCGGGTGTTATGTAATAGTTACAGGTATATCGACGGGTAGGGGTTATGCAATGGTAGATGTATTCGACGTTGGGGAACTTATGTAATCTATATAATAATAATAATAATATTTATTAGAAGAATTAAAATTTATTTTTTATTGTTAAAATACAATGATATTTATATGTTTTCTTCTAAAGGGCTTCAAAATAATATAAATATTTTCCGTGTTGTTGCCCATAGATCTAGATCTACACCTTACACCGCACTAACATTCGATGTAATGTAAAAAGAAAATAGTACCCTCACTTTATATAACATTTAAGAGTATTCGCATAATTTCAGCCACATTTATTTCTGCGCCTGCACATTACAATCAAATAGTACCGGCACGCACATCACTATACACTGCTACACCATGCCCAACACAGACTGTATTGTCGTATTCAGTGAGGGGTGCTAGTCATCTAGGATCATGTAAGTTTCAACCATTTATAATGGGCTGAATTGCTTCGGGTACCATATGTTTTACTTTACAACAATTTAATTTTAATAACAACTATACATAGTATAGTACATCGTATGTTTGTACACTATATGTTTGTAAGTTGTCATCGAATGTTGAATATGGTTTATTGAGTAGAATAAAATATAATGCAGTATATACAATTTCCGCTCGAATGAGAGTACCAGAGATTATCTTGTAATTTATTATGATTATTTTGGTACCCTCCAATAATACAATAATACAATAATACATACATTACTATAAAGATATCTGAACCTGGATAGAGAGTACTGGTATTCTGTGTAACGCGTATTTAGAATGGCATAATGTAACTGTACTTATCACGTGATTTATATATAATACAATATTGATTGATTGAAAAAGTATATAAATTAACTATATATTTATTTATATACATACACACATATATATATATATATATATATATAGGAATATTATTAATTGTTAATTGATACTGTTGATAAATACTTGCCATATATAATTATTATAAATATAAGAAATATATCAATTATAACATATCTGTTCATTAATAAGTCAGTTATGTTATGTTACAGGATATATATTTAATGAACTAATTTATGTTTTGCCTATTATATTATTATACATTATTTGATATGTCAATATTTAAAGAATTATCATTAAATGATTAATTAATAACAATATTAGTTATGGGAATGAAACCTATTAGTAAGGTTTCGAGATGGTTTCAGTTACTGATATTAGAAAAACTAATTAAGAATATACAACAAATATATATATTCATTTTTATTCTAAAATCCATTAGTAAACTAATTTTTCCCAGTAGTATTCCAATTATTATGAATTATAAGTATTACAAATTGTATATTACTTTGTAATTGAAACATATATAATATATTATATTCATATTTAATAAAATATTTATGGAAAAATTGTTTTTATAATAAAATTTGAAGAAGACAATTTTCGGAAATAATTTATTATTTTATTAATATGAACAATTCATTTACTTGTGGATTTTAGTAAATCACATAAAATTAAAAATTAATTTATAAATAACAATATTAATATTGGAAATTGTTATGTATTTCATAGAGATAAATATTCGGACTTGAACGAAAAATATTTGAACGTTTAGTAAGTATTCGGAATTGAAAATTATTTAATAAAATCAATCGAATGCATTTAGAATAAACCTTCCCTGAACTGCTCATTCTCAAACAATTCCCGTCACTAAATATAATCACATTTAGTAAACAAATATTTATAGCATACATTATTATTTATTAACCCTTTGCATCCGAGCATTTTATAATTACATGTCGCCCAGTTGCGAGAGTTTGTGTTTTTTTTTAAAATATGTATGCCCTTTTTTAATAAATGAAAATTTGGATATAAATATAAAAAATTTTCTATTACAAGTTATAATTTTTTGGATTAGTATATAACATATTTTATTAATCTGGGAAAAAATGATTACTTAATAAATTATTCAAAATATTATAATCAATTCAAAATTAATAATTATAATTAATTCTTTAAAATAAAATAATTATATTTCAAACCTAAATTAATGTATATAATACTAATATTTGTGTATATGCATTTAGTTTTATAAAGTGGTAAATATATATAAACTAACAATAAACTGAAGAAATTATATAAATATATTCATTATTGAATAATTTACAAGTAGCGTACAAATAATATAAAATATTTTTTCTATTATTAGATTTTTAAATTTAAAATAAAAAGTAACACTATAATTCTGTTCTATCGGTGGAAATAATATTGTAACGTATACTTCCGCCAATTTTAATATTACTACGCAGGTTTTATTTATATAATTACGAAAAAATTAGCCATAAATTATTTTTCGTTAAAATTTACAACTATTGTAAATAATTAATGGTAATATTTATCTAACTTTTTATCAAATTTGTATTCCATATTTACAATGATATTTACTTTAGTTACTATAAATAATAAAATATACAACCTATTTTATATATTAAAAATAATTTATTATATAACACAAATGATATTCATTTTTCAATTTTATTAATATAATTTATTATATTATATGATTAATTTTATTTCTAAAAAAACCTCAAATAAGGTTATACCAATTAACTTGAAAACTAAGATATGAACCTTATTTTTTTTAAATCATAAAGAAAATATTTCACTTTATAATTTATATACATTTTATTAATAAAATGGACTAATATATGATATGTAGTAGTATCATAAAAGTTTCTCAACAGAAATCAAAAGCTCGGATGCAAAGGGTTAAAGCATACATCATTTTATAAAATAATAAAATATAAATAATATAAATTAATTATTTAAGAATATGTTTTATAAATATAATTTGTTGTATTCGTAATATAATAGTTTTAAATGTTGCATTGCAATTGAATAGTGAGAATAATATAAAATAATATATATTTTTTTTAGATTGAATACTTTTTTCTTTGAAAATAAAATTTTATATTTTAATCTATATGGTTTTTAATAAATATAATTTTTTTTTAGATTAAATATGAGATAATTTTAGAGTCGTTTTTATTTTGTACAAATACAATCATATCTTCAATATTTAATATGTTAATAGGTAACTCTAAATCTAAATAAACCAATATTTCCTTATAAAATATACAACTATTTAAATAATAAATACACATGCATATGTACATATACATATATACATATAGTTATATATTCATTAAAATATATAATATATTATGTTTAGATAGTGATTATACAAACTTTATATTCGACGACTTTATTATTATTCATGATATCTTCCGACTTTGAGACTCGCCTGATTAATAATGTGAAACAATACATATATATATATATATCAGGGTATATTAAATTATAACAAATATTTAAGCATATATATGTATATATATATTAAGTAAAAGTTTTTTTAATACATAGTAATAAATACATATATATATTAATATTCATTTTGTATTTTGTTATTTTTTTTACACAATAGAGAACGTCTAACGTTATTTTTGTGTTTAAGGGGATCCCGCACATAACACGCAATTTGCCAATTTCGTGTATAAATAGATAGGAAAAACATAGGTCCACTAAAAAAAATAGAACTGATATTCTATTCATTCAATTGACCTAATTTTTTTTGTAATGTATTCATAGCATATACATGCATAGGAAAATAGAAAGCTATTTTTAATATTATTATTTATTATTTTATATATATCTAAATTAAAAATTAGTTATACTAAAATGATGGTATTTCTATAGAAATTATCATTTTATACAATTAAATCTATACATTTTATAAATTATCTCTCTATTTTACTATTAACATAATTAAATTCTATATAAAGCAAAAAAAATTAATATTATAATTATAATAGTTTTTGAGTTCTATATTTTTGAATGCACATACCTAGAGCGAAATAATTATTCTGAGAAAACAGCGTTTGAAGTTTGACAGCATAAAAATGTAATATTGAATAGTATATAATATAGCATTATCTTATCGTCATAAAACACATTTTTATGTCATTTCTAGATTGAATTAATGTCTAATTTTTTCACAGATATTAAAAAACACTACAAAAGTATTATTATGTAATAAAAAAATATATTAAAAAAAATAAATTATCATCAATTTAAATGTGCAAGGGATCCCCTTAAATAAACATTCATTCATTAATTCATTCATAAATTCTATTAATAATACTATACTAATCACTATTAATTAATACTAATATTAAATACATAAAAAATATATATATATATATATATACACACACATATGACTCATTACACAAGCAGACATATTACCTCTTCCTTACGATGTAGAGGATCACGAGAACTGCTATCACGATCAGAAGACATATAGTCACAATACTTATTATAGCTCCCTTCCCTAGACCCTGTATTGATGAAGAAGATGATGTTAATATAGGATAGTTGTCATATCGGTGGTAAAGATGTAGTATAACTAACATACTATGACTTGCGCGATAGCCACATTCCTTACTAACATCTCATATACAAATAGTACATCATGCTTACCGCATGTCATATGGAATGTTTATTTTAAACACTATGTAAAATAAATATGAAATATAATACATAAAGGAGTATTATGAATATCATTTTTAATAAAAATAGAAAACAAATTATTATTAGATATTCTAAATTTATAGTAGTAGATTTCTGCACTCAAATCGTGATAAATTTCTTACAGAGTTAAGTACTTCTATTGTATCTTAATCTCTAAATATTTATTACTACTCTTATAACTATCTTTCAAAAATATCTGTTATTCTTTTTTGTAACATGACTTTAATAAATCGTTATGTTCTTATTACTTATCTTGAAATATAACTCCTAAATATAACTCTCCTAAATAGTGTATTAATTATTTATAAATTACTCATACATATTTATCTAAATTAAAGTTAATGAATAAATGTTGTGATTATATTTAAATAAAGTTTAAATCCATGTAAAAAGTAATTCAAAGACTTTCTAGATGTTTATTTCTGTTTTTATAGAAAAATCAAGGTTTTTAATTTTTTTTCAGTTTTATTACTACAAATAATTAATTTATAAATTATGATTATTAAAATAATTGAATTTTTATTATTACATTATGTTAATTTGTATTACTAATATTTAAAAAAGTTTTATTTGGTCTATATATATATAGTTATAATATATAAATATTATTTAAATATGATTATATACATATGAATAGATCATATTAAATTAAATAAAATATTACTCAATTAACTCAATTAAATAAAATATTATAATATCAATATCTTAAAAATATATATTAGATATATATATATATATATATATATATATATATATATATGATATAGTATCACATTTCTATATATAGGTAACACATATATTTATATAATCTATAGAATTATCAAACATTTCCCTAGGAAAGATATATATATATATATCTACTATAGTACTCAGGAAAAATGTGTAATTTGATATACTTCTAACATTAATTGATAATTGTTATTAAAACAAAAATATATTAGATTTTGTATAACACATCTAAATTAAAAATTTAAATTATAGTCGTAATTTATATTTTGTCAACAGTTTAATTTTACTTATAAAATGAAGTCATAATAAATACAAAAAATTATTTCAATACATAAATTTAGATAGGCATTTAATAACATTTTTTGAAATTATTTTTATATTTTGAAATATAATTTGGTGATTACTATGGAATTATTATATTCATTTCAACAAGTGATACTATTGCCCCCTATGAATATAAGTTATTCCTAAAAATATTGTGTAGTTAGAAAGTGGTATATATTTTATTCACGACATTTTCTTGTATTATAATAGAAATATATTTGTATTACAATTTTTAATAAATGTATTCTTTTTCTTTTTATTTATTTATTCATTTATTTTAATATATTTATTACATATTCTTTATTTGTTTATAAAAAGTATTTTCTCCTACAGTATTAATTTTTTTTAAATAATCTCTAATTTTCATTTTTATTATATATAATCTTCATGTTTTATTTCGATTATATAAGGTATCGTTCTTTTCAGTATTATAATTTATATATATATATAAATTATCATTAATTCAATTATTAATTTAAAAACAAAACAAAATTTAAATCACAAAAAATAATAAAATCAAAAATATTATTTTTGTTTTATGTTAGGTATTCAGGTGCAACTCCATTTTTTATTTTTAACAATTTATATATAATGACCTCATACTTTCTCTCTTTTTAGAGACATTTTAATTTTTTACATTCTTAAATATATTTATATTTTATTTATTTTATGAGAATCTAGACTATCCAAAAATATGATGACTGGGGAAATTCTAGTAAAAACATTAACTTGTTTATTAATGTCCCCATCATTCCTAGCCTGTTGGAGAGGAATGATAAATCTGATTTATTTATTTATATATTAACACTATAAAAATATTAAATTAATAATTTTTATTAATAATATATAATATTATTAATAAACAATTGTATTATTATTTTATTATATAAGTTAAAGAAATGTCTTTCTATATTTGTATATATTTTCTATTGGTATTTCGTTCACATATTTGTAATTATTAAATAAATATTCACTATCGTTCTTTATAAGACTGCAAACATTTAGCATTAAGAGGTAGGCACCGTGCTGAATACTGACATCGGCCCCAAATAAGTCACGCGTCAAACCGAAATTTCAACTAAACATTTTGCGGATGGCGTTATATTTCTCAGTTAAGTATTTACCGAGTAGTGAATTCCTGTTTTATATATACATACATATCATAATACCGTATGTTTATATATTAATATGATATTATATAAGCCCTACACGCATTGTTTACTTTAACTCTCAGTTAGTCAGGTGACATGTTGGGGGCCTATGTCAGTCTATATCGGCACCGTTCGTTTTTAAATAAAGTAATTGTGAATGTATAATTTGTTATTACAAATATCATTAATTAAGTCGTATATTATATATCGTATAATCTAAACATTATTTTTTAATTCAATATATAAACACGTAAAATCATGTTTTTAATACATGGTATATTGAATATATGATATTAAAATAACTGGTGTAATAAAATGTAATATATTTATATATATATATATATATATATATATATATATATATATATATATATATATATATATATATATATATATATATACAAATAATACTTATATAGGTATTTATATTCCTGTATCTGTAATTTTGATGTATATTATTTTCTAAGCTATTAATTCTATTACTATTAATCCTAACATCACATTATTATATTTGAAATGTGCCTATACCTTAATACGGGTTACGATTAAAAAGGACGAGTTGAGGTGCAAAGGTTAAATTGTAAATGCAAAATAAATTTGTATAGGCTCACTTTGGGATGTAATGCAGCTAAAAAAAACCAAACAGGACAAAACTAAACCAATTAAACCAAATAACCCAAAAATATCTTAAAATATATGTATATACTATTAACTCGTATTTCATATGTAACCTTTAACCCTCAACTCGTCCTTTTGGATCGTCTCCCCCTTAATACCCTTACAGTTTATTTAAAAAAATAAATATGACATATTTGTAATAATATTAGGAATCCTTTGGTTTGGAATGAGTCATTGATTGATATTCAGTGTAACTATAGTTACATATACCTTATAAGGTGAGAAAATTAAACATGTAATAATGTCTTATTAGAAAATATGATATTTAATAAATATCAGTTATTCATAACATTATATATTGAATATAAATCAATAATCTTAATTTAATGTTTATCTAAATTTTATACTTTAATATTTATTTGAAAAAACTGAACGAAATAAAAAAATCTGATAAACCATATATGATATATAAAAAATATATTTGTTGGTTTAAATAAATATTACTTATTCATATCATATTATTCATAATAATTATTCATATTATACATTAAATACAATTTAAATACAATTCGTAATTTAAAATCTTATACTTAAATGTATTTGAAAAAATCTAGAGAAAATACAAACAAATAATATTTGTTAGTTCTATAAAATATGATCACATAATCTATTTTCATACACTCTTTTATCTGCAAATACACCTGATATATATCCTCCGATTTGTTACGTTATTTAAATAATGTATTCGTATTAAATATATATCCAATTGTTCAAATAAAGCCTCAGAGTACATATTAAACTTATTAATACTGTCGTTCTCTACCCAGCAAACAATTTATCGACGCTTTTGGGTGCTTTTGAGAATTTATGGGCGTTTTTTCGACGCTTTTGGGCGCTTCAGTTCCGAATCGATATTGAATTCGTCGCAAATTCGACGCTTTTGAGCGCAACAGCATCCAAAGTACAATTCGACGCTTTTGGGCGCAAATTGTCATCAAAGTGACGAATTAATTCCGGAACTTTTAGGCGCATGGCGTCCAAAAGCGTCGAATATATTGTTTGCTGGGTATACTAACAATATATAGTGCAGGTAGTGAATCACTTCCAATATAGTATTAAATTAATAATTTGATAGATAACTAATAAAAATAAAAACTCTAATTCAGAGTTAATTCAGTACTAGTTACTTATAATTTATTAAATATTAACTACATGACATGTACAAGTTTATTTCTATAAATTGTATGAAATTGCTTCTCAAATCTATTTCTAAAATACTAATATATAACTTAGTGCTATGAGTCTAATTTTGTTTGCATGTATGTAAATATTATATTAATATACAATTAAATATTAACTGTCAGTAAATATACTTTTTTTAATACCAGATTGTAAAAGAGGTACAAACATCTATTTAAAGTTCTGTTTAAAATAATTCCGGATACTATTTTAGAGCAGATATATATTAGGAGAATGAAGTGGACATAATTGTCAACGATAACATAGAAATAAACTATAAATTAAACTTAGTATAGAAAATAAAGAATATCAAATAATGCGCAGGTATCGTAATTATTAATATAAACATTATTCAACCAATCGAATCATAATTCATCGAATACGTATAATGTATATCGATGAACTTACCCTTTTCTCTAAGATCTGACTACCGTGACTACCACCAGGGGGAGGCAGGTCACCCGACGGTGGCGCCACCGGTACGTCGAAGTAGCACTCGAGCGAGTCCCGTAGCTGCGATGCGGGCGCGGAGGCATCGAGAGCTTGTTGCGTGGCCTGTCGAAGCTGGTTGCATTCGTCGCTGATGTCACGACTTCGAGTCTCGGCGTCGCAGTGGAACGTTCGGTTGCCTCGCTCGAGCGTGAACACGTAGGTGTTCTTCACGATCCTGTGCGGGGCGGAGGTGGGGGCGATGTTATAAAGTTGTGTATAGGTATAAGAAACGAGGCGTCGAGGCTTAGGTATATTTATTAGGAGACATCCGATGTTTTGTGCCACGGTCTTTTATATACACGTGGCGTGTGTGTAGAATAGAACGTGGCGTGCGCTCACCACTATGGTGACATTCCTCTGGCACGTAGGCCGTCGCTCGTATGCCATATAAGGTAAGATATGCTAGGCACGAAATGCGTACGTTGCCGAACGACGTATAAAACGAAAACAATATAACAGTTACGATAATAGTTTAAGCAAGTCTATAAAGTGTAATCGTGTAGAGTTATAATTGAGTTAAGAATAGTTTGATAATAATTTAATAAAATATGCTTCTTTAGTCTTTTACGGTAGATTCAAACGGAAGGAATACATTATAGGTATGAGCGTATGTATATATTATTACACGATAAACAGTAATTATACATATGTATGTAATAATGTATGTATGTATATATGTATGTATAAGCATATATACATACTATGTATATATGCTTATATGTATATGGTGTTGGGATCTATGTATTAATTATATATAGATATGTGTGCGAGTGCATGGACAATATTAGTAATAGGTGCGTATGTATGTGTTGGAGCTATATGTTAATTATATGCAAGGATAGATGTATGTATGTATGTATGAATAGAGTATTTGAATCATTGTAAATGCAGAGAAAATAAATAAATGTAATGTAATTAAACTATTAAACTCATTTACATATATATTGCAAAAACCTGTTTTTACACTGATAAATTAAACAAAACTACCTATTCCATATTAATGTAAGGTACAAATATTACACTTTCTAAATATAATAATTTTTTATAAATATTTAATTTATTGATATCTAGTTATATTGATTTATTTGAATATAGAAAATCTATGATAATATTTATTAATACTTTTAATAAAATAATATACTTTAAATGTAAAGTAATAAATATTCACCTATATACATGAATAATAATATTGTTATGTAGATAATAACTTTTTAGGTTTTATTATAGCCTGAATGATTATGTAGTTTCGACATTTTTAATCCAAATTTACTAAATATTATTTCAATTGATGATGCTATAAACAATTTTATAATTTCATTTTTAAATTATACATGTAAGGGTGTGTTTTTGGTCAAACACAATTGGTGCACAGTTAGTAGAAACAAATGTCGAGTGTTTTTCGTCAACCACTAGTGCAACTGCAACCACTAGTGAAATCACTAATACAAGTATGTATGTATGGATATATTTGTATTTAAATAACATTAAATAACATGCATTAAACATATATATACATACTTACTTGTACTAGTAAATATAATGTAATACATACTTGTATATATATATATATTATTATATATTATTCTATAATATTATTATGTATTATTATATATATATATATAATATAATAATAATATAATATATATTATATATATGTATATATGTATGTGTGTATGAATACATCATATATGAATATATATATATATATATATATATATATATATATATATATAATATAATAATAATATAATATATAATATATATATATATATATAATATATATTATATTATTATTATATTATATATATATAATAATAACATATTTATATATATATATATTATTATATATATATATATACATATATGATGTATAAATATACACATACATAAATACATAAATACATACATACATACATACATACATACATACACGCTAACATCAATAACTTCAATTTAATTGTTGATAAATAAATTCGTGCATATCTAAAAATAGCAATAACGTCACGATTGTGACGTATTTTATGATTAATTTCATGGAGGGAGCTTATTATGCGTGCGTTCAAAGTATAAAGCTAGAGAAAGTTCTTTCTAGATCTATGGTTCAAAGATTTACACTAATGCGGCACAGTTGTCAAAAGCGCTGGTAAGAATAAATAGCACTACCAGACGTGTTATGTAACAGTTGTATTTTTACATGCAGTGAATACAAATCTCGTACACCTGTGGTTGAACCACCTGTGGTTGTGGGATCAGTGGTTGACCAAAAACACACCCTAATTATTGAGACATTTTAAAACATTTAAATTATTTACTTTGATTAATTAATTATTGAAAAACAAGGCATATATAGTTCAGATTTAGCCTTGGGTATTTGTTCAAAATTTATTAAATAATCGTTAATAAACCACTCTTCCGTATAAATAAATATATGTAATATATTAAGTAATAGAATGGGAATTCATATTATTCGGACACAAAGTTGATTATAACCTACGTATTCGAGATCATACCTCTACTTCCTCATACCAACACTCACCTCCATGGATCCCATTTAACAAATGCTCTGCTTATGAAAATGAATACTCAGGCACTGAGTTATATTGGTCCTAGGCTATGGAATTCACTCCCACCCTATATTAGATCTATAAAATCGCATAACACATTCATGAAATATATACAACAATTTATCTCAGATGGCAAACTGTAATACTAATATTGTTTGTCATTATTTTATTTATTAATTTCCGTACGGTTTTTCTATTTTATTTTATTATTATTAATGGTATTTATTGTTATGGTATTATTTGTATTCTATATATAAACTTTTGAGAAATCATTATATATATATATATATATATATATATATATATATATATATATATATTAAACTTTATATATATATAGTATGAACAAACTAAGATGTTAATGAGTGCAATTTATATATTACTACAAATATTATTTATTCGGCATACATAAACCTAGGCGTTTTGTTATTAGATGTAAACGCAATGTTAATTTTTGTACCACTTAGATTTGAGTATCAATTCATATCTATTTTTTCTTCCATATTTTTTTTAATTTATTTTTTTGTTTACCTAATTAACTGTATATTATATATTATGATAAAAAATCAAAATGAAAAAGTTATCTGAATTTATAGAAATAGTCGTTTTCCCCTTCTATTATATTGGATACTCCATTCTCTTACCCCATTAGTTACTATTTAAAATGTATTAACGACCTCATTATCATTAATATATGTTTATAATATTCTATTTTATCAATATAAAAATAAATATACTCATCTATTCAGTATTTTTTATAAATATAAATTATATATATAATTAACAACATTTAATTAAATTTCTATAACATATATTATTATATTTTGTTAATCTTACTATACATACTAATGCATATATAATTTTGTATATAATTAATTTCAACTAAGTTTAAGTATGCAAATATGATGTATTACAGGACAATATTTAAACTTATACATGTAAAATAAATATAGATATATTATGAATTCGATATAAAATGTTATCACTGTCTCTAATTTTGGCATCAAAATTGATTTTATCACTGAACTTATAAATAATAATTTATTATAATAAATGATAATAAATTAACAATAACAACTTAATATATATATAGTATAAGTTAACCTAAATATGTGAAATATATATTTATATAAATATAGTATCATGCACATATTAGGCGCATGTATCGGCAAATACGAGTGAACCAACATACATACAATATACCTAGGCATACATTCACACACACACACACTATGACAGTTCAGATTTGACAGATATCGATAACGAAGTTATCATATAATATTTTGAGTATTTCTGCGACTTTTAATAATGCCTATAAATATTTTAATAAAGAAAAATATCGCTATTTCCTATATTGAATTATTCATATCACTCGCGGTGACAAACACACACGCACACACACACACACAAACCCGTCTACAGTAACGCAGGAGTCGTTGTATATCTTCACGATGATGCTCTGATCAATGATGAACGAGGCCAAAGTGCGCATGAAGGTCACCTTCGCCTCGGCATCCATTGGCTCCTCCTCTATTAGAGTGAAGATGTGCTCCTGGGCTGATGGGGGAGACAGGAGTGTTATAGATTATTGTTGACGATGAAGATTATGATGATGATGCTGATGATGATGATGATGATGGTGATGAACTAGTGATATTGATAATGATGATGATGATATTGATGATAATGATGATGATGATGATGATAATGATGATGATGATGATGATATTGATGATAATGATATTGATGATAATGATGATGATGATGATATTGATGATAATGATGATGATGATGATGATGATGTTGATGATGATGATTATGCTGATGATGATGATGATGATGATGATGGTGTTACTGATGAACTAGTGATATTGATAATGATGCTTATTAATATTGGTAATGTTGATAATGATGATGATGATGATGATGATGATGATGATGATGATGATGATGATTATGATGATGATGATGTTGATATTGATAATGATGATTCTGATGATGATGATAATGATGATACTAATGTTGATGATGCTATAATGTATAGGTTATCATATAGGGAATATAGGTAGGCATGTCAATGTTATAGATCTATGATATAGAATGTTGTATGAGTATCAGTATTGTTGAAGGTTATGCAAATATCAAGAGTATAAATAATGTAGACATATATATGACTGATATATATATCAATATTTTAAGCATGTCGATAACTAGGGAATGAAATGTAGTATTACATAAATATATATATATGAAATACATATTAAATATATCGTATTATTATAGTTTAACTTGTGGCATTCGTACATACGTTTAGATTTGATAATGATGATGTTTATGGACTACATCATAATGGCATCTTGTTTTAGATTTCCCATGAGTAAATTAATTAATGCAAAATTTAATTATTATTTTGTATATGATATTTATAATTGTTTGACAATTTCACTCTACTTTAATATCATTATGAATTCAGTTATTATATTCAAATAATATTATAATATATTATAAATTCCATGGTGATAAATTCTATTAAGGGACTCTATATAATAACTATCTAGGAATTGTTGTTGAACTTTTAAATAAATAAATTTATTCGAAATATCCACTATTGTTGATTAATTATAACATCCGTTGATTTTTGGCATACTACATATGAATTTAATTGAAAATGAAATAATTACATTTTAAATTTGCATAAATTATTGACATATAAGTTATAACTGATTACATAGGTATCGTAATTAATATATTTAATAATATATTTATTTTATTATTACATATACGGTTATTTGAAATATATTAAATGTTAATTAAGATAATATATACATATATTATATTTAACTATTTATATATCCTAATATACTCTAATATGTTAACACTGTACTGTTTTAATTAAATTAATTTAAAAAATATGGATAATCTATAATTAATTTCAATCACAGAATACTGATAAGTCTGTCTGTAATGTATACATAGTATAGATTGTAATATTGTATAATAGTATATAATACTGTACACTGTACATTGTACAATTTACAGTGTACAATGTGCAATGTACACTGTATACTGTACACTGTATACTGTTCAGTGTACTGTGTACATTGTTGTGTGTACACGGTATACATGATATCCTTTACAGCATACAGCTACACATACAAGACAATACACCGTACACCATTGCTACTACATTACTGGAAACGTATACTTGTGTTTGGGGGGGCGGCACCCCAACTATCAGTCTTGGTCACTTCACCCGAGACTGTCCTAGCGTTTGCACATGGGCTCTGGCCCGTGTGAACGCCTGCCGCCAACAACAACTACATCACTGAACATCTACAGATCTGTAGCGCTACTTAACGAACTGGTGACGTGTTCGCAGACATCGCCGTGGTAGCCGTTAATGCAGAGACACGTCTCGTTGGTGGAGTCGTGCTTCACCGAGCAGGAGCCACCGTTCAAACAGGCGAGGTGACATTCTGTACGGTGGGTGATGGGGTATGTGATCATGCTGGGGTAACGTGGGGTAGGGGGGGTAGGGGTAAATCTATGTGGGTAACATTATAATGATGATACTAATGATGGTGATATTTATTATACACTGCGAGGTAGAAGTAGTAGTAGTAGTAGTAGTATAATTTATTTCGTCATACAAATCTTAATCATACAAATTTTAAATAAAGTGTAGTTCATAAAGTAAGTTAGTCCAGTTCAAGTAAGTATCACTGTGTAGTTTATTTATAATAGTATATACTATGTATATACATATGTATACTATTCTGTAATTTAGAAGATGTATGCAGTGTATTATTCATTGAAATCTCAAATTAAACATCACTTACAATCAATTATTTAACCTCTATGATTATTATCATAGCCTGTCAGTGCAATTAGTTATTGTTATTATGGTTATTATGGTTATAGCAGTTATTACTGTTAATATTATTACTATTATTATTATTATTATTATTTAAATACCCTAACACTTTCGATAACATATATATAATGTATATATTAAAGAAGTATTTTATAAGTAAATACAATATATCTATCTATCTATATATCTATGTGGTTATAAAGGGGGTTATGTATCAATGGGGGTGTGGGGTGGGTCAGAGATAGTCCATGTGGTTAACTCAGAAGTACATGTAGGTGTTATATTTACATGATATTTCACCCAAGAAGTATTTGTATTCATATATAAATACACAGATGTAATGCATTTGTATAAGAATGATTGATCAGAGATTTTATTTGATTGTACTAATTAATGTATTTGATAAAATATATCTTCATATATGCTATCAATAATTTGTAATTATTAATAAAATAGAACAAATATTTAAATATATTGTTAATAAATTATGAAAGTAAGAGAGAGTTTTTTACATTTATATTTTATACATAAAATATTTTATGTTTTATTAATAATAATATGAATTTAAAATATAACATATATATAAAACAGATGATATAATAAAGCATGTTATGTGATAGGTTAACAACAGGGATATTTGTGTACATATAGCGAAGTATATTGTTAGAATTAATAAAGTAATGTCAAACAATATTATTCATATTACATTAGTAATAATATTATTAATACATTTATATAATTTTATACACGATACAAATATATATATATATCATGTAATAAATTTATATTATTTTTACTTAGCGCACAATATCAGATATATATTAATATTTGTAGTTGTATTTTTATTTTTATTTTACATTACATAACTATTTTAATATGTATTTTAATTTGATTCATTGTGAAAAAAGTATTTGTATTTGTATTTGATAAAGGTATTTGACCCTATCCATGATATATATATATATATATATATATTACATATATTATATATACAGTGTAAAATGATATGTATATATTATATATACACTGTAAAATGATATGTATATGTTATGCATATTTAATAATTTATATATTAAATATAGGTGATATAATAATATTTTGTTTCATAGATTATATTGATACAGCCTATTCGACATATCGACCTGAATATGACAACTAACTACTAAATGAAGTTAAAACTAAACGCTAAATTAATAGAATCATATGAGATATAATGTACGCCGCTACTTTGTGGAACAAACTCTGCCATTACTATGTGGCTACAATATACTGACCTACTTACTAGGTGTAATACTGACCTACTTCTTATGTACAATTCAGACCTTTCTATCGGAGTACGATATACTGACCTACTTCTTAGGTACACTATAATAGCATACTTCCTAGGTATTGACCTAATTACAAGGTACTGACCTAATTACAAGGTACTGACCTACTTCCTAGGTACTGACCTAATTATAATGTACTGATCTACTTTCGTGTCACTGACCTACTTTCGTGGTACAATTCTGTCCAGTCCACTCGCCGACCGGACAAACACAAGCGTAGTCCGGGCCCACGCGTTGCTGCATACATCGCGAGAGGTTCTCGCAAGGGTTGTCGGCGCCCTCGCAGATGTGCTCGAGTTCGCAGTCTTTACCGTACCACCCTGTAGGGGACGGGGTGGGTGGGCATTACCACAAATTATAGGTGTTGTTTGGTGGTCGTTTTGTTCCCAACCAGGAAACTTATAACCATACGGTGCTAATGTCCCTTCGAAGCCGCTCTCGCATTAAGGCATCCATGGTTTTAACGAGAGCCGATCATTTATTCACGAATAATTATATAAGATCGCTTCTAAATAGTATTTTAAGATCTATTTTATCGGTCCGATAAGAGTCGAACCCATGTCCTACTCCTACGCGTCTGAATAATTAGCCAACTAAGTCGAACGCGCAGATATATATATATATATATTATTTAGGGGTAATTGTCTCGATAATCAACACTGCTTCTATAATTACCCTGGTATTGCCTAAATCTGATAATAATAATAATAATAATATAAATAAAAAGGCAATAATATGAGGATAATGTCGACGAGAACTTGCCTCTTTCGCAGACGCACCGGTAGAGAGCGGCCACCTCGGTTACGCAGGTAGAGTTATGCTGACACGGCGCCGACTCAGCGCAGGTGTCGATCGCGGTCGAACAGTAGGCGTCGCTATAGCCGCTCGGACACGAGCACTCGAACCCGTTCAGTTGGTCGACGCACGCTCCTCGCACGCACGGGTTACTGAGGCATTCGTCTGTCTGCGGGACATGGAGGGGGGATTAGGGTGTGCACTACGGTGTGGAGTTGTCTTCCTTCAGTACTACGCTTAACGATCAGGCTGCGGTCACATCAACACAATACAGCTGACCTATATGATATACGACGACTCCTGCGCAACTGTAGACGGGTTTGTGTGTGACACCACGAGTAATATGAACTATCGGCCCGATATCGTCGAACATTAAATCGGCCGATTGCGGTGTGGACGGCTATATATTTACAGTGGTTATTGGGTAGGCTAATTATATATAAATTAACTACTATCAAATCTTGAATCTTTGACTTGCCCGATATTTGGTGAATTTTTTAAAATGAAATACTATGAAGTAGATAGCGGGCTATTTTGTGGTGTGAAAGCAACTTTAGAAGGGATCTCACTTCATTCGATAAGAAGTTACGACTATATTTGTTAGAAACTTAATTTAATTTTTTATATATTTCTACATTTATGGGATTTTTATATTATACAAGTGATTAAATATATGATTTACACATTAAACTTAGGGAACAGAAATATATGTGATTATGATATAGGATTAGAGAAACATTATTGATAGAGGATATCAGGGAATTCGAATTTATCGAGTCCCAAATTAAAAAATAAATATATTAATAAATTATATATATCGCAATATATTTAGGAAATATACAAAATATCTGGAGACGCCACTTAGATCATCCTGGATATGTAGAAATAGAAAAACACTCTATTACAATTAAAATGATCTTGTAATGGTTTAGTATTCTATATACGATATCATTATACGGAAAATATTTCATAAAATATTTTATATAAATAATTTAGAAATAAATAAATTCAATCTGATTTTATAGCTCATTTACATCTATAAATATATATTATAATAACACTGATATGAATTATAAATATTAAACTATTTAAGTTATTTTGATGATACTTCACCGTAATGAAGATACCAATTAATGTAAATTATTAAAAGCTGGACAAAATATAAATATATATATATACATATTATACTAACAAATTAATTATATAAAATTACATACAATTATATATATATATATACTATTTAAATGTTAATATATATTAAATGAAAACTTAATTGTATCGCTTTTGAATAATAACTCATAATGACGTGAAAGTCACGTTACGAACAATAACCTGTATTTCGCAGAGAATTCCCTCGAAGCCGGGCTCGCAATCGCACGTGTACCCATTGACGTCGTCCACGCACGTACCGTTCCTACACACGTTGCCTACGCATTCGTCTACGTCCAGCTGGCACAGAACGCCCTCGAAGCCGGCTCTACAAAGACACGCGAACCCGTTCGGCTCATCGACGCAGGCTCCCTCGTTTTGGCACGGTTCGCTGATGCACTCGTCCACGTTAACGTCGCACGTGACCCCTACGAACCCCGGCTCGCACTCACACTCGAACCCGTCGTCCGTATTCGCGCACCGGCCTCGGTTCCCGCACGGATTGGGCGCGCAGTCGTCGATACGCCTCTCGCACGCGACGCCCTCATAACGGCCCCGGCACTCGCACGAGTACCCGTTCTCCATATCCACGCACGACCCGTTATTCGCGCACGGTGCCGAAGCGCACTCGTCGGTTTCGAGGGCGCACATCGACCCCGTGAACCCGGCCGGGCAAGCGCACTCATAGCTGAGGGTTCGGTCGACGCACACGGACCTCGCGTGGCAAGTGTTGCCGACGCAGGCGTCTATCTTGCGGTCGCATCGGGGGCCCTCGTAACCAGCCACGCAGTCGCACTCGAAGCTGTCGACGCCCTGCACGCAGCGAGAGTGTCGCGAGCACGGGTTCGACTCGCATTCGTTGACGTCGACTTGACACCTACGGCCGACGTAGCCCGGGTGACAGGCGCAACTGTACGAACTGCTAGTACTAGTGCACGGGGCGTCGTTGTGGCACGGGCTAGACTTGCAGTGGTCGATGCGTTCGCATTTCTTGTTCGCGAATACATAACCTGTTGGCGTTGATGTCGCGCGATTAGATCGGATGATTTAGGTAATAGATGTAGGTAATAGGTATAGGTTATGGGTGTAGGTAATGGGTATAGGTAATAGGTGTAGGTAATGGGTATAGGTAATGGGTGTAGGTAAATGGGTGTATAATTAGCTAAAAGGTAGCGCTTGCATAATTTTAAATCTGAAATATTACGGTTTCGGTTGAGGTTAAATCTCAAGTTGTCGGATACATTAACGATATGATAGTTCTCACACTTGTTATTAATATTAGAACTCGGTTCGGGTATTTTATTTGGTACAGAGAATCTTTAGATAATAAAATTAAATAATCATTTTCTTTAATGTGAGTTATTTAATTGACGCTGACTCACATGTGATAAGTTGACCCATGACATTTGTAAATTGTACATTTGAATGATATTATCATATTGCCTTATGGTCCGTGAGTTCATATTTGAATTTGATATTCAAAATATTTTCATTAAATTAATGATTTCAATATGATTATAATGTTATATTATTTAAAATATAAATATAAATAATATAGAAAAACAGCTTTCAATACGGTCCGAATTTATAAATAAAATCGAATATTTAATAACATATAAGACACACAAACAAAAATAAATAAATACGTGATTATTTGACTAATAAATAAATATTTCTAGTATATTTGAAATCATTACAAAGTACAAATTTGGTCGTAGAAAAAGATACCATTGAAGATATAAAGATAACATTGTAAATATCATGTCATAAATTAAATATAACAATAAAACTAAAACAACTTTACATAATATTATTATAATAAATATATTAAATGACATAAAAAACAGTGATAATTATTATAAAAATAATATTAAGATATTTGTAATTTATATAAAAATAAATAAATCTTTTAATTTTATAATTAAGTCTGTTGTTTATACATTAACGATATATTATTTTGTTTAGAAATTCATGATAATATTCATGTATAAATATATATACATGTATAATATAATTATACGAATATGTATAGTAACCTTAAAATCATATAACTCTCCGATTATATGATGATTATAGCTAATAATACTAGTTAAACTATGTATATCTTAAATAAAAATAAATATATATAACCTAATTTCTCAACATATAATATATGTATAATATAAATTCACGTTTAAGAGTAAGTAGCCTCCATCTTTTTAAAAGTATAAAAGTAGATATCAAGGTTTAATCTGAAGTTACAGTAACCTACTTTCATAGAAAATTTATATAATCTAAGTATGATATATAATAGTTAGATTATATAACTTTTAATCATGGTCATCGTGATGATGATGTATGAATCGCTATTGATATAATCTATTTCTTTTGAGAACTATAGTTCTAGCACTTTTGGGTAGTTTTGTGGACAATTAGAGCCTAAAAGTTCCAGAACTTTTGATAACCAGGATCCCAATAGTTCCGGTTAAGTTAACTATAGGTTGTAAGTATACTTGAATATGAATTTATATCACATACCATTATAATAATCATATGATATACCTATCATAGTTATTGTGATTCTCATAATGATTATCATAATGAAAATTCGGCACATTTAAATATACATATATATGTTATATATTATATATTATTATATAATAATTAGGTTAAAATTAGAACGTCCTCCACCATTTTATGATCATCATCATGATCATGATGTAATGCATGATCATGATGACTGTAGGTAGGTCTAGGAAATCATGGTCATCATGATGATGATGTATGAATCGCTATTGATATAATCTACCGATATTTTATTGTGGCGAGCGTTCTAATTGCTAACTAATTATATATGTGTACTTAATTTAAGTCTTAAATGTTCCGAATTCCTCTAGTTACCGTTAATTATTAACTTAATACCATAGATGTATATCATACCCAGATAATATATGTTAAATTATTTAATAAATTCAAATCTATGGATTGATGTAATCTATTTAATCTAAGATTATTATAATCGTTATAATAAATTTAATTGATTAAATAATAATCATTACCCAACAAACATGAATGAAATGGTAACATGTATGAAATGGTGTCGGATCATAACGGACGGGTTGATAATGTATATATTTTGTATTGATATTTGTCAAATATCAAATGGTTTGAGGATTAAATAATTTGAGGATTATTATAATTATTACTCGCGTTACGCGAGTAATATTACGATAATAATTATAATATAATCATTATACAAAATAATCATTATTTCAAATAATATTTGGTTTAATTGGTTTAGTTTTGTTTATTTATTTTTTTAGCTACATTACTGTAATGATAATCATAATCATTATGATTATATCCGAAAGTTAGCCTATAAAAACTCAACTTCAAGTTGAACTTATACTTTTTCGCGATTATTTACATTAGCAACCCGTCTGACGGCGTCCGTTATGATCGCATACCGTATGAAATTAATCGATTTCAATATTATTAAAGAAGTATTTCTGAGTCACATTTATTGTAAATTATTAACCACATTAATTAAATTGTTATCATCTAATATTTTTTTTAAAATGTTATTATGTAAATATAATTTTAAATTTAATTGCATTTATTTATTTAGTCAATTTTTGTTTATTTTCAAATATAACAAAGACTTTAGAATATATATTTATAATTATTTCAAATATATAGGATCCTACCATAGAGCTAGAGAGAAATCCTACCAAGGATTTTCCAAAGTATACTATGCACTGCATAGTATGCAGTATACTGCGAAGCAATAAGGATAATATTTGTTTATACCTAATATTTTCTGAAAGAAAATCCTTGTATATATCCATAGAGCTAGAGAGAAATTTTCTCTAGCTCTATGTATATATCCTTCAAAGATTCTTCCGAAAATATTTGATATATAGGGGCATATATCAAGACCTCCTATAACCTAGAGGTTATAGGAGGTCTTGCATATATGCTATAGAGCTAGAGAGATATATGATATATGATATATTTCTCTAGCTCTATGTATAAGGGAAGCCTATGTAAGGGGTAAAGCATATATTTATAGTAGGCCTACTCTAAATCTATGGGGGAAAGTAATAATACCTCATATAACCTCGACCTCCTATAATCACGAGGTTATATGAGGTCTTGAAAGTAACCTAATACGGACACTTTAACAATAAATGGTATTCATATTTTATGACTCAATATTTTTATTAAAAAATTAAAATATCTTAATATGATTATTATTATATATATTATTGTGATTTTAACATTTTATTTAATCTTTTTATTCAATAGATAACGGGTATATCCGTATTTGGTACCCATATAGGGGAGGGAAGGGTATTGTGGCCGATATTTGTATTACCTTACAAGAAACAAAATATATCATACTAATATTAGATATTATGATCCAATAAGTTGTATATACAATTACAATATGTTGTTCTAAATAATGGCTATCAACATTTACTCATTTAATTATTTGTAGACCTATTCAAATCATTTGATTTTTATTAAAAAGCAAATTTTCCGTATAAATAGAGATAAAATACACTAGTGCGGGTATTATGGTCGATAGTTCCGAAATAGCCATTAGGATCGCGTCATGTATTCAAATACGTACTATTTTTATAATTAGAAAATAAAATACATTGTATCAGATATCAAGATACACATGCACTTTTATATTAAATATAAAAATAATTAATCATTATCCCATTTAGTTTTACTTATATTCATCTACAAACTTTTTTTTCGATACAAATTACGATTATTTGATTTTTTTCTCTAATCAAAAATCAATAATTAATATTGATATAAATAAAAATGATGTACATTATCATTCTTAGAATTCAATTATCTACATTTTTCGTATATATCATTTTTTGATAACTATAATGGTTCTTGAAATATCTATTATCGGCCATAATACCCGCATCGGCCACAATACCCTTCTCTATCCTACTAATACGGACACACTGTGTTATAATACGGACAGTATCCGTCGGACACCATATAGGGTATATATATACTACTAGATAACATATATATTATTGATGAACCAACAAGATAAATTACAATTACATTATTTTATGAATAATTTAATATAATTTAATTATTAATTAATTTATTAGTTTTTATTATTTTATTAATTAATAATACAATTTAAGTATCTAAATAAAAAAAAATTAGATTTAGCTTCATTGGTGTATTAATATTATAACCATATACATTAGAGTGAGGTATATATCCTCACTCAATATCTATGATTATAACGCATGCGATTTGTTTGAAAATCAGAATATTTCATACGCTGCGCGATGATTGGTTATAGTGTGTCCATATTAGGGATTTATATGACCCCTAGATATATGCTTATAACTTAATTAATATTTTATAAAAAATATAGCAATTATCTATATAATGTTTATAATACTTTAGTTTTTCATAATATATTGTTATATCGATACATTTGTATATTCTTGAGAAGGTTTTAAGTCGACATTTTTTTTCATAAATTTAAAAACGTAATAACAAAATCAGTTTATTGGATATATTAGCCCTATTTTGAGTATTCAAAAATAAACAATACTTATTTTTTGTAGGATTTATGGTTTCTGAGATACCGAGAGTGTCCGTATTCGGGAACTGTCAGTATTCGGTTACTTTCCCCTAGGCCTACATTGCTATGTAATATAAATATAGATTTATAGTTTAAAAATATAAATCTATAGATATATATCATATATGACAATTTCTGAATAATTTCTGGATTTTATGATGGAGTATCTCCCCTATATATTTCATTCCATGGATATAGTATATGGGGGAGAGCAACGAGCGAGGTGATCAACTTGTAGAATTGTGTAGTAGAAATGACCTTCGAATCATGAATACATTCTTCACGTTGCACCTACAGAGGCTTTATACATGGAGATCGCCGGAAAATATTACTTGAAACCAAATTGATTATATGTTATGCGATAATAGATGGTAAAGTAGTATAAAGCGAGTTACAACACTACCTGGAGCTGATTGTGGCACTGACCATAGTTTGCTAATAGTTGACATCAAGATCAAACTCAAACGAATACAACGATCAAAGCAAACTCCATTATATGATGTTGAAAAAATCGGACTTGACTATGGTGTAGAGATAAAAAATAAGTTTAACGAGCTCACAATGAAAGATAGAGAACCTGAAGAACTCTGGAATGGTATTCGAAATATACTAAAAGAGACAGCGTATAAATAGGTCCCAAAATTCAAAAGAAAGAAAGTTTCTAAATGGCTATCTGATGAAGCTTTAAAAATTGCACAAGAGCGAAAGGAAATCGCAGTAAATGAAAATATGAAGAATATAGAAAGCTAAACGCAGCCTTTCAGAAGAAAGCAAGGCAGGATAAAAAGCAAAGCATCATAGATAAATGTAAACAAATTGAAGATAATAACAAAATGGGTAAAATAAAAAGAGATGGCAGCAATATACAGAAAATCTATACAGAAAAAATCCTAATATAAATTATATTTTTAATGAGAATTTATATGAGGACGAACTTGATGTGTTATACATAGAAGTGAAAGAAGCAATCCGACATATATATAATATAAAAACTCCAGGCTACGACGGAATACCTATAGCATTCCTAAAAGCAGGATGTGATGAGGATATAAGAGTCATGACGAGTCTGTGCAATAGCATATGGAAAACAAAGATATGGCCAAATAACTGGAAGAAATCAATATATGTTCCTATTTACAAAAAGGGCGATAAAAAAGAATGTGGAAACTACAGAATAATCGCCTTAATATCACATGCAAGTAAGATACTTCTGAGAATATTGCAGAAAAGATTTGAGAACTTTCTCATCCCTGAAATACCAATAGAACAAGCCGGGTTTTGAAGAGGTAGAGGAACTAGAGACTACATTGCTTACTTGAAATGGATGATGGAAAAAGCTAGAGATCATCAAAGAGAACTCTTCATGTGCTTCATTGACTACAAAAAGGCATTCGACTGTGTAGATCATCAAATACTATGGTACACTCTCAAAGATATGAGAGTACCTGAGCATCTGATAGTAGTGCTGAGAAATATATACACAAATCAAGAATCGACTGTAAGGACAGAATATGGTGAAAAAAAAACAACATACCGATTGGTAAAGGAGTACGGAAAGGATGCATCTATATCTATTGATATTCAATATCTACGCAGAAAGAATAATGCGAGATGTCCTGTAAAAGTGGGATAAAGGCACTAGTATAGGTAGAAGGAAAGTTACAAACCTTATATATGCTGACGACACTACATTGATAGCAGGAACAAAATATGATCTAGCAGAGCTAATTACAAAAGTCAAAAGAGCAAGCGAAAAAGACGGATTATATTTAAATGTCAAGAAAACAAAGGTGATGACTACAGGTAAATTGGACCATATAATAGTAGATGATAACAATATCGAAATCATTGATAGATTTATCTTCCTGGAGTCCTAATTACAAATGATGGACTTACTGATAATTATCATCCTTAAGGAGCTACGAAGAAGGCTGGTAATGGGAAAATGTTTCATGGGAAGTCTGAAAAGTATATCCAAAGATAGAGGCATTAAACTAACGACAACAATAGTGATTGTTCACACACTCGTATTTCCAATTATCCTTTATGGAGCAGAAACCTGGACTATCAAAAAGTCAGATAGGAAAACAATTGATGATTTTGAACTATGGTGCTGGAGGAAACTTCTCGGAGTTACATACTTAGATAGGAACAGAAATACTGAGATAATTGACATAATACAACCTAAAAGTACGCTCGAATCCAGAATTGTCAAGGCTGCCCTATATTTTTTCGGACATGATGTTAAATCAGATATGATAGAATTGTAAATGATGCTGGGAAGAATGAAGTTCAGCTAGGAAGAGGCAGACCACATTGCACCTGGCTAGACAATATACAAAAATATCTCTCTACAGATATTATGAATCTTCGACTAGATGCTAGAGACAGAGCGGGATGGAGAATAGCTACCATGGATGTCGACAGGGGTCGGTTTCGATTCGACGGCACAAGGTAACAAGGTAATGTATATATATATATATATATATATTCTTACATATAGGTTATATTAATTTGTTTTATATATACATAGATTTATAGTTTATAAATTTAAAATACATATCTATGTATATACATAGCGAATTACCATTCATAACTTTTTACATAGAGCTAGAGAGAATTTCTTTCTACCTATCTAACAGTAATATCATCATAATAGCAGCATACTAACATAACTAATAGCCTCAAATATTTAAATTGTGCTATTATGCTGATATTATGTTGCCATTAAAAGTATATTATGTTGCTATTATACTACTATTAATTTGTAATACTATTATTATAATAGCATTACAAATTATAATAGCAGCATAATAGAATTTTAATGGCAGAATAATAGTAGCATAATAGCACAATGTAAACTTTGAGGCTTTTATTTATGCTATTATGCTGCTATTATGAGGCTATTACTGTTAGCTGGGTAGACCTATAGCACATGATGGTAATACATAATGGCTAACAGACAGTGACAGTGTAAAGGGGGTATCCCACTACAATTATTTCCGGCAAGTTGCCGGAAATATTTTAACTTTAAAACAATTTCTATCAAGTTAACTACAATATTAGTGGGAAACTCCCTTACTTTCCGGAAACTGGCCTGAAATATAATAACTTTATTTTAGTTTTAAAGTTATAATATTTCCGGAAAGTTGTCGGAATATCATGTAGTGGGATATCCCCTTAAAGGTCATACTTCTACATGGAGATGAAGATAAGCTTCTCTCTATCCTATACAATGTATACTATACATTGTATAGTATACATTGTATAGGATACCCTACACATACAAGTTGCCGGAGATCGTGATTCTTTTCAGCTACGATGTATTTATTTATGACGCATGCGCATTACTAATATTCACATGATAGGGTGATTCACATGATAGGGTGATTCACATGATAGGGTGATTCACATGATAGGGTGAGTCACATGATAGGGTGATTCACATGCTAGGGTGAGTCACATGATAGGGTGATTCACATGATAGGGTGATTCACATGATAGGGTGATTCACGTGATAGGGTGATTCACATGATAGGGTGATTCACATGATAGGGTGATTCACGTGATAGGGTGATTCACGTGATAGGGTGAGTCACATGATAGGGTGATTCACATGATAGGGTGATTCACATGATAGGGTGATTCACATGATAGGGTGAGTCACATGATAGGGTGATTCACATGATAGGGTGATTCACATGATATGGTGATTCACATGATAGGGTGATTCACATGATAGGGTGATTCACATGATATGGTGATTCACATGATAGGGTGATTCACATGCTAGGGTGATTCACATCCCATCGCTACTCATATAATGCATTTTCGATGCACATTATGCATCCGATATAAGTTTAGTCATATGTAACTGTAAATATACATATAGGTAAATGCCTATATGCATATATGCCTGTAAATATATAGGCATGCCTACATTTAATGTATATGCATACCTACATTTAAATATACAGGCATACATAACTGTACAGATATAGTACTATATTACCTATATGTCTATCTGCATTTTACAGCCTATCTACATTTAAGGTAGTGGAAAGTCTAGGATTACTGACCAATACATAATTATTTGTAATAATGTATTGAATAATCAATATATTTGTAATTAAATTTATTGTTGGATGTTTAACATTATGGTAATAAATAATATTTCTATTTTTTTAAATTTTTGATATAATCGCTTGATAAGAATAAACAGGGTGTCGGTAATTGGATATATACCTAATACCGACCCTCTAAAATACTCATGGTAACAATAATTATAATATTGTAATATCAAATCAAAATAGCAGATACAAATATATATATATAATGAATTAAAAAACACACTCAATTTATTTATTATTGAATTTATATTTTAATATTCATATTCAATTAATATTTACACTTTATATATTTTATATTAAAAGAGAGTATAGTATTATTTAATATTTATTTATTAAGAAATGTGTATATAATCGACTACAACCATGCATATTTATTATATAGCAATGATATACAGACAATTACGAACACCTTCAAAGTAAAAAACGGCTATATTTTGATTGTATATTATTAATGACATGGTTCGATATTTGGGTAATAGGACAATCAGGTGGGTTGCTATAATTAAGATATATTGATTAATAATTATCAAAATTAAATATTATTATAATCTTTATAAAAATTTAGTTGTTCTACAATATTATGCATTAGGTTTTCACCTACGTTTTCTTTTCAATAATTAAGTATTACAATTATTTAAAAAAATGTATTATTTAAATATTAAAAAATAAAATCCGAATATGGCATTATATCAAATATAAATTGTAGGATTGAATATTTTTGAAAACAAAATAAATATTTATATTTACCATTACATTACTAATAGTTTATATATATATATATATATCATTTTTTATAACTCTTATAGTTACTGAGATACGAGATATGGTCGATATTAGGAGGGGTTCGATAATTGGAAACTTTCCCTTATAGGCATACATACCTGTAATTTTATAGCATAGCTATATGTAAAGAAATGAAAATAACTACATGTACATTTATATGCCTAACTATTTGTTAGTAACTATAGTTACTATATATAGTTGGGGCGCTGCAACGATTTTGTATGTAGGGGGGGAATAACCAATCAAAATAAATTGTGTGGTAAAAATGGTAGGGGAACAATACATAGGAGGTCCCTCTAGATTTTAAAGTGGGGGATATACCCCCCGCCACCCTATTGCAGATGCCCTACTAACTAGGTTTTTAATCTAACTGTAATTGACAGGTAGTTATTAACAGGATGCCTGTATAGGCATACAGTTACGTGCATACTTACCTTTATTGCACACCATAGCAACGCGTACACATACCTTTACAGTAATAGCAGCATAATAGCAGCATAACAGTATATGTTAGAGCCTCAAATGTTTACATTGTGCTATTATGCTGCCATTATGCTGCTATTAAATGTATATTATGCTGCTATTAATTTGTCATGCTATTATGCTGCTATTATGCAGCTATTATGCCATAGCAACGCACACACACTTACCTTTATTGCACACCATAGCTCCGCGTTCCGAACACCCGTAAGACACGGTTGGTTTACAATACACGTCACACCTTTCTCCGTAGTAGTAACTGGAACAATAGATCTTCATCTTGATACCGATTCTATTAGGGTGCAGTCGAATTAACATCGATGTTATACAGGTGATGTAATCTAGCTCTAATTAATTAAATAACCACCCTCGATAGGTAGATTATATACTAATATCTATAGATAATTAATTTACAAAAATTATATATATATATATATTCTTTGGGTTGGGATACACAATTGACAATCTGTTCTTGACAGTATGATATTTAAAGTTTACAGATGAACGGTTTCTAACGATTTAGAGTTGTGTCCTCGTGTGATCATTTGATAGGGGGCGCCCATCTTCAGGGTCACCTTAAAATCGTAACTGGTGATGAAATCATTCCTTCCGTTGTCTTTGTCGTATATGAAGATTTTAATGTGCAATCCCTTTATAACGATGGATAAATATTGAGCTAAATAGTGAGAGATGCTGCACATTGTATTTTTACGATTTACTTATAAGTTATTATAATATTTTCGGTTGTTTATTTATACCGTTATATCCTATAAAATTGTACGTAATATCATGATTTAGTTACAATAGTCGTACATGTAGTGACCTTTTTTTACATATTTAGTTAATTTGAATTCGATGTTAACATATTAATATATATATATATATTAATTAATATGGTTAATTTATATGTGAAATATATTTTATATTTAGTCTTCATTTTATTTTAATTTAATATATATATATATATATATATATATAAAACTGCCTGTGTGGCTCAGTGGCTAAGGCGTCAGACACATAAGCAGTAGGACACGGGTTCGACCCTCGTCCGGACCATTAATTAATTTTATAAAATGGGTCTTACAATATTATTTAGAAGTGATCTTATATAATTGTGTATAAATAAATGATCGGCTCTCGTTAAAACCATGGATGCCTTAACATGAGAGCGGCTTCGAAGGGACATTAGAGCCATATATGGTTATAAGTGAAAACTTCATCTAAGTTCCTGGATGGGATGAAAGGACTCCACCAAATAAAAATAACAAATAACAATATATAATATATATAGTGGAAAATAGTTTGCATTTAATAATTTATTGTAATCATAGTATATCAGATAACAATTCTAATAATATAATTTACTTTTATTTCTATTCCATAAAAAACATATTTTTTAATAATACTGTTTAACTTTTATAGGCTACATATAGGTATACAAAAAAACTATAGTTTTTTTTACTATAAATATAATCTTCACAATTTCTGCAACTTTACAGATACGAATATATGGACTAAAGTTTATGATGGTCATATATAATTATTGAATATATATATATATATATATATAATTATATATATATATATATATATATATATATATATATATATATATATGAATGAATGAATGAATGAAATCAGTTTATAGACAATGTCTAAGGAGAATCAGTGAAAGCGATGAGCTTTTTTAATTCGATATCTCCTAACAGTAGTGTAATGTCATATTTCATCGGATAAAATACAATAAAATTACATAAAAATAGATATTAAAATAAACAATAAAACAAAACTAAAACAAAATATAAAAGAAATAAAATATAAAAGAAAGAATAAAACAAAACTAAAACAAATATTTGATTCCCATGTTAGCATCCAAAACAAAGTATAAAATATAATTAATACATTTTTCATAATTGTAATATAATATTTATAAAGAATCTAAATATTTGTATCACATATTTTATGTCAATTTTAATAATATTGATATATATATATATTTGTAGGTTACTATAGGTTATTAATACTGTTTATAATTGTTTTAATTTTAATACTGTTTTTTATTGTTTTAATACTTTTAATTTGTAATACTGTTTTTTTTTTTTTTTTTTTTGTTTAGTTATATGATGTAAAATATATAAAAATGTAAAATATGTAAAAATGTAAAATTTATATGGAGAAATACCTATTTAATACTGATTTTTTAATAAAGTTTTATAATATAAAATATTTGTTTAATTTACAATATAATATTAGAAGAAATAATATATTTTTAATATTATTAAACATCACACATAAGTGTTATATTTTATATTGGTTAATGAAAAACAATTTCATAACTTTTTTTAATTTATTTATATTTGTTATTTTATTTTTTTTAAGAATATTACCAAATATTATATTGTTATTGTTATTGTTATTTTTATTTGGTGGAGTCCTTTCATCCCATCCAGGAACTTAGATGAAGTTTTCACTTATAACCATATATGGCTCTAATGTCCCTTCGAAGCCGCTCTCATGTTAAGGCATCCATGGTTTTAACGAGAGCCGATCATTTATTTATACATAATTATATAAGATCACTTCTAAATAATATTTTAAGACCCATTTTATAAATTTAATTAATGGTCCGGACGAGGGTCGAACCCATGTCCTACTGCTTGTGTGTCTGACGCCTTAGCCACTGAGCCACAAAGGCAGTTAATCATTATAATACTTTATACCTTTGAAGAATATTGTATTTTGGTATTTTGTAGTTTTCATTAATGGTAAAATGAATCTATCATTACGTTTATTTAATGTAAAATATTCATTAAAATCAATTTTGTAATTTTTATTTAGCAATTTATAAATTAATATAATATTTCTAAACATCACCAGATCATTTAATTTTAGAATATTATTACTAATAAATAATTCAGATGTATTTGATAATCTGATTAAAGGTAATAGATTTAAATTTAAGATTTTTTTGTTAATAATTCTGATAATTTTTTTTTGCAATAACATAATAATATTTATATTTTATGTATAGGTATTTCCCCATATTTCTATGCCATAAGAAATATTAGATACAAAAAAAAGTTATATAATAAAATCATATTTTCAGTACTTAAAAACGAAACTTTTTTCATAAAATATATTATTGATGATAATTTATTAGCTAGATATTCTATATGTTTTTTAAAAGTTAAATGTTGATCTAAAATTAATCCTAGAACTTTGTAGCTACCAACAATTTCAATTTTAGAATTTCCAATATATATATCTTTTAATATTCTAGCATTCATAAAAGGTAAAATTTTTGTTTTTTCAATATTCAGTTTTAGTTTATTGATATTGAACCAATATACTAATTTATCGATATACAATTGTAGGTATTTAGTTAATAATTCATTGTTGTCTGCATATATTGTAAGTGATGTATCATCTGCATATAAGTTTAGATTAATATTTACTGCATCTTTCAAAATAGTTGGCATATCATTAATAAATAATATAAAAAAAGAGGCCCAAGAACTGATCCTTGGGGTACTCCATATTCTATACAATCCTTCGATGATAATGAATCATTTATTCTTGTAACAATATATCTTTTATATAAATAACTTTTTAAAAATGTTTTCATTTTACCTCTGAATCCATACGATTCTAATTTATCAATTAATATATTATGATCTACGACATCAAAAGCTTTTTTAAGATCTAAAAATATTGTTGCTACTTTTTTATTATTATTAGTATTTTTTTAAATAAAATGTTGTATATTTATTAATGATAAAGTTGTATTGGAGTTTGGTATGAATCCATATTGATTATTATTAATTATATTATGTTTATGTATAAAATTTGATAGTCTATTATATATGATTTTTTCAAATATTTTACTTATTTGTGGTAATAAAGAAATAGGTCTATAATTAGTTATTAATTGGATATTATTATTTTTATATATTGGTTTAATTATTGCATCTTTCATATTATCCGGATATATTGATTTATCAATGCATAAATTAAATAAATGATTAAGTGGAATCAATATTTCATATATAATTTCTTTTATTAAATACATATTATAATTATTTATATCTTTTGAGTTTTTTGACTTCATACTATCTGCTACATTAATAATTTCATTATTTGTTATTGGTAAAAAATAAAAACTTTTAGAATAATTTGTTAAAAATTGTTTAAAACTATTTTTTTCTGATGAAATTTCAATAGCATTATTTATGGTTTTTCCTATTGTTGCAAAATACTTATTAAAACAATTGCATTGATCTATTTCATCATATATTTCAATATCCTTATAAATAAATATAGATGGATACTCATTTTCTTTTCTTTTTATTAATTTATTATTTATTTTCCAATTGTCTTTTTGTTTATTATGTGAAAAAAGTTGCTTATATTAATTATTTTTATCGTGTTTTATATTTTTCTTGATTTTATTCTTTAATTTTTTATATCTATTTAGTATAGACATGCAATTAGTAGATTTATATAAACTGAATAATTTATTTTTCTTTTTTATTGCATTCTTTAATTTATTAGTTAGCCAAGGATTATACGGGGTATTTATGTTGGCTTTTTTTTTAATTAAAGGACAATTTTTGTTGACTATATCATTTAAAATATTAATACAATTATTATAACATATAGAAGGATCTGTCATTTCCGATAATACTATTTGCCAGTTTATATTTATAAAATCATTTTTTAAATATTCAATATTTTGTTGATTACAATTTCTAATATACATCACTTTATTATCACATTTTTAAACCCGAGAAAATGATGTAAATATAAAAAATAAAATACAATGATCTGTTATATCAGTATCAATGGTTCCATTATTTGTTATATGATCATTATTAGAAAGTATATTATCAATAGTTGAGTTGGAATAATGAGTCGGTATTGTTATATTAGCTGTTAGTCCTAATTGTGTTAGTATATATTTAAAATTATTAGAAATTAATGAACATTTTGATAAATCTATATTAAAATCACCACATATATATATTTCATTATTTAAAAATTTGGAATATATATTATAAAATAAATCATTAAAAAAATCAATATTACTATTAGGAGATCTATAAATTGCTGAGATTATTTGTATATGTTTAGTTGTATTTTTTATTTGTATTGATAATATTTCAATATCATCTATAATAGAAATAGTTAATTCGTCTAGTACACATACATCTAACGATTTATTTACAAGTATAGCAACACCCCTACCTCTTTTTTTAATTTTTAGTGTACGATTATTTAAAAACATATTATAATTATTAAAATATATTGACGGGTCATCAGTATTTATTAACCAAGTTTCAGTAAGAATTATTATATCTGGTTTATTATATAAAGTATCAAGTAATATTAAAAAGTTATTAATATTTTTATTAAAACTCCTTATATTAAATATAATGACTGATATATCTGTATTCAAATTATATGTAATTCTATTATAATCTTTAATATTATAATTTTGGCAAATCATTATTAGTTTCACTAATTATATTAAATTTTATCATTTTGAAAGTATTGTTAATAAATTTAACTTTATATACAATTGTATCAGATGATTTATCTTTTGCTTCTGATAATAATTTCTTTTGTGTATTTAATTGATTTTTATCAAATTCATGTGATATTCCAATTTTATTATAAATTGTATTTTTTAATCTAAAAGCATTATCTAAAATATCGATTTTTTCATTTTCCGTGTTCAGTATTATTTTTATAGGTCTAACTTTATATGCATGTACTGGTTTATCAATATCGATTTTTCCTATTCTATGCATTTTTATAATTTTAATAGACGAAATTGTTAATATATATATATATATATATATATATATATATATAATATTATTTACATATATGCATGTATACATACGATATGAAAAATTCGGAATTAAATAAGTAAGAATTTTCGATAATAAATAATAAAAAGTCGATAATTTTTCAAATTTTATATTATATGTAACATTTTATTATATTATATTACGTAATAGGCTACTATTATAACTAGTGTACGACAGGCAACGTAGCGATACCTAGCGGTGAACGTGAATATAACCTTATACTGGGTGAATGAGTATTTTATCGGATTTGATACGTTGGCTATGGTGTTTTCAAACGATACGAGGTTACGGTTCTTAATGTGCGAGGTGGTTGTCTGTCCGTATTCGCAGTTACTGTGTGTATGTGTGTTGGTGTGGGTGTGTGGTGGTATGTGTATGTGTTGGTGTGGGTATGTGTGGGTGTGTATGGGCATTCGAGATTATGGTCTGACCGTATTCGCAGTTACTGTTACATACAATTACACTGTAGATTGATAGACCCTAACAATGACATACATTTACTTAACTACTGCATTACTGATATACATAACTTGCTAATAACAACTCCTTATCATTAAACTGTTTTAAAACTGAATCACAATAAAAAATCGACTACTATATTACTTCCAAAACAAATTACCATTAACAATTTGAGTATTACTTATGAAAATATAGTAAATAATTTGGTATATTAATTGACCCAACACTACAATTTGGTATATTAATTGACCCAACACTACAATTTCACATTCAGACTATAGTTAATAAATTTATAAATCACGATCACAGTTAGCAACATATATATATATATATATATATATATATATATATATACTATAGGGGAGGGAAGGGGGTAGTGGCCGAGGAGGGAGTAGTGGCCGTTTTAATTAATGCTTAAATGGTGCTTGATAGGATAAAAAGTTCTATATACTATATTTAGATAATCCAAATATCTATAATATATAGTACATTTTTTTAAAAAATAATTAATTAATTACTCTAATTTATTATATAATCATGATTATATATATTTATGCTTATTTATATGCAAGAGTATGTGTATATATATATATATATAATTAAATCATTGAATCAAATAAGGTGCGTATGCATCATAAATATAATTATTTAATATTACATAATTAAAAAAATATAAATCGAATACATTACGAGACACCTATCGCATTTTCTGGTACTATCGGCCACTACTAGAGCCTTGCATTATTTTAGTGCTTTTGTTAATGCCTAATAAAACATTTATATTATTAGGATAACAACTTTATATATAACAGTGAAATCACAGTATTCTAGAACTGTATGATTTCTAGTTAATTCAAAAAAATAAGAGTCTAAAATTCAGTATTTATCGATATATTAGAAATCTTCTGAGGCATATTAATTACCGGCCACTACCCCCTTCCCTCCCCTACAACTTATGAATAATAAGACCCTTCATTAATTGTACTACTGCGAAACTTCTCGCTACATCCCTCATTATACCACGCATAGCTTAGTGTAATTAACCTACCTCTATTCAACGCATACAAAATTAATCCATCAGATTTATATTCAACATAGCTAAACATTCCACACAACATATATGTGGGATATATATATATATATCCCCTCTATGAACCAAATTTAATTGGCTGATAGTAAAATCCTGTATAATTTATAAGATTTCCCTCACCTTATTTTTAGATACTCACAACAACACACCTGAATATCTCGCCAACTTATTAAATCCTAACATAACTACATATGAACAAAGACAAACAAGCAAATTTAAATTAAAAACTCTGGTTTTATCAAATCTAACATCTGCCCAACATAAATCTTTCTCCACCCATGCTCCACAAATCTGGAATGATCTCCCTATATCTGATCAATTGACTCAACTGTAATATTCAAGTCAAAGCTCAAGACATTCATTTTTTCTCAATAAATATATTGAAAAGCACGACGTGCTTCCGTAAAGAAATTGATGGAAGTGCTTTTAATTAGGTAACATGTTACATGTAGGTAATAGATGTTTGTGAGTATATGCGTAGGATGTTTATATATATATATATATATATATATATATATGTTTGTGTGTGTGTTTGTGTATGTATGTATGTGTATTTGTATAGTTATTATTTATTTTGTATATTAATGACCTTCCGAATATATCAGATAACTTTAAATCAGTTTTATTTACCCATGATACAACATTAAGTTTTTCAAATACATCTATTTTACTATTATAAATAACATTACATTTAATATTAACAAATTATACGATTGGTTGAATGTAAATAAATTGTCACTTAATATTAGTAAAACGAATGTATTATTACTTAATATAAGAATTAAAAATAGAAATATTGATCATGATTTGAATATTAATATCATTAAAGTTAAACATGTCAGTGAAATAAAATTCTTAGGTTTCATTATAGATTGTAAATTGAATTGGAAATCGCCACTCGATTATGTTTCTAGTAAACTTTCTAAAACAATTGCAATTTTACACAAAGTTAACAAATAGTGGAAATTAACCGAATACAGACAGTGTCAGAATACGGATACTCTCGGTATCTCAGAAACCATAAATCCTACAAAAAAATGTTTAATAAATAAAATATTCATAATTATAAAATTGTCTAAAAAAGTATTTATTTATTTATTATTATTCAAAATATTGCTGATATATCCAATAAACTGATTTTTTATTACGTTTTTAAATTTATGAAAAATATGTCAACTTAAAACCTTCTCAAGAATATACAAATGTATCTATATAAAATATTACAATATAGTATTAAAAATTAAAGGATTCTAAAAATTATATATATAATTTCTAAATTTTTATCAAATATTCATCAAGTTATAAGCATATAACTAGAGGTCATATACGTTCCTAATACTGATACTCTAAATGTCTTAATACATACACCCTATAGGACCAATCAGCGCGCAGCATATGAACAATTCTGATTTTCATAAAAATCGCGTGCGTTATAATATTAATACCATAAATAAATCTAATTCTAAAAATTGTATTATTTAGATACTTAAATTGTATTATTAATTGAACAATTAATAAAAATAAATAAATTATCAACTAATTAAATTACAATATATTTTTCATAAAATTAATTATAAATAATGTAATTGAAATTTTTCTGATTTATTCATCAATAATATATAGTTTATCTAGTGGTATATAGAGTTTCGTATTATAACACAGGGTGTCCGTATTCGGATATGGGTACTGAATACGGATATCCCCGTTATCTATGGAATTAAAATATTAAATACAATTTTAAAATTACAATAATATCTATAATCATATAATATTAATATATTATAATTTTTGAATAAAAATAATGAGTCATAAAAAGTTAAGATAATTGATTGTTAAAGTGTCCGTATTAGGTTACTTTCCCCTAAATTAAATATGAAATCTTTAATTTTATTATATAATGTTTTATTTTTATCACATCTTAATTATTTTTCAATAATTTGGGGTAATACCTTCAGATCCAATTTGAAAAATATTTATATATAATTTATTTATTCACAAAAATCCAATTTTAAATAAATTATTCAGAATTGATATTTAAAGTTATGATGACAGACAATATATAATTAATTGTCTGGAAATGTGTACCCTTTAATGGGTGTATTAAAGTGCAGTTCATAAAGTTAATTATAAATATAGTCCAGTTCAAGTACGTATCTATGTAGTTTATTTTAAAATTTGTTAAGTATTTTTCGTTAGTTATAGTCCTGGGGGTTTATTTCAGTGAGATGAGTAGTTAGTAGATTGATTGTGTTTTAAAATAATATCATTTGATGATCTCGATTTATTTCTATTTTTAAATTCAATTAATTCTTTTATATCTGTAGTAAGTTTAGTATGTATTACAGACTGTAATTTACAGTATGTATAATATTTAAAGTTTCGTAAATGGATATGTGTTTAAAGGTAAACCAATTTAGATTGTTTCTATAGTATGTAGTATGTGTTTGTTTTGGAAGCTTAACATATGACTTACGTTAGGTTTAGGGTTAGGTTTAGGGTTAGGTTTAGGGTTAGGTTTAGGGTTAGGTTACCTATATTATTGTTAATTCTTGTCTTATAGTGTAGGTATATTAGTAAGTAGTGCATTATTATATATTTTGTTTACAATATTTCATGTTGTCAAGTTTGGGATATGCCATTTCACTATTATAATGAAATAGTAACTGATTATTTTGTACTCGATACTACTACTACCAAATAGCTTTGCTACTACTATTTATGATTGATAGGACACATTTTCTCATCACTAATGTATATATATATATATATAAATATATATATTTATCAATGAAACTCACTCGTAGCATACTATAAGCCTTTGCGAAGAATCCTTAACAAAATAGTTTCTATAAGTGTATTAACATATAGGCTTTATAGATAGTAAATAATTTGAATGTGATTTTGTAGTTTCAATCTATTTTCATATTAGAATCATTCAGTATACTAAATATTACTAATATATATATATATATATATATATATATATATATATATATATTAGTATATTTGAATGGTATATGTAAAACATGTAATATTCTATAGAAGTATACTTTAAAATGTTAAATTTAATTATATAACGGAGTTATTACATAGTCATAGTATATAGTTAATTAGTTAATTAGTTAATTAACTATATAGTGTTAATAATATACTCTACACATATTTATTTAATTATGAAATTTAACAATGGATCAATTATAATTATATACATATAATATAAGTTTAATTAACCGAATTTAATGGTTACAAGTTAGCGAATGGAAGATATAGAATACTTTATATATAGACTATATGCACATGAATGCATTATTTACATGCATATAGGTACGTATACATATAACGTATATGTACTATATAACGAAGGTAACACGACAACAGTGTGCGACGTATATCAATAGTCAATAGTTTAGGAATTCGTTAGCGAATATTATCATAATGGTGGTGTAATTACCATTTATAAACATAATATGAATCGATATATGTAATGGTGATAATGCATTTCAAATGAGATTGTTTATTACAATAATATATATATATATATATATATATATATATAGCTATAGCTATAACTATAGTTAATATACTATAATAGTATTTAACAAATATATGTGTCTCCTACATGTAATTAATGCTGTTTATAATACATAAACGCAGTATTATCGAGCTGTTTTTTATTAGAGTATTTCGCTCTATATATAATATATAATATAATATATATATATATATATATATATGCAAATAAATATATTAGTGTATGTACTAAATATATATTTATACGAATTAAAAAAAATAATCAAGATAATTAAAAATAACTAAATCCATAGGCCAACTCAGGTCTTCCTACTTGTATTCTATATATATAATCTTATAATTACGTACACCTATATATATACACACACATACACACACACAAACTCACACACATATACATACACCCATATATACATATATATTAATATATTACATTTGTACGAGAATAACATTCCATGGTAACTATTTTCAGAACACTGTATTACAATCTAATGAAATAACAAGGGTTGCAAGCGAACACGTATAGAAATGACGCAACGCTATGTATTAAGTAATACGAAGGTGACATAGACTATAGCCTATTGGGGTCAGAAGTCATCAGTTTACTCTATATAGTGCACACATGTGTTATAGAACGCCGTGTATTATCCACGTAGGTACATCCATCCTAAAGTACATCCATATATATATAGCATATAGTATATATAGTATATATTATATACCTTGCAAGGTACGATCACCGATCGAGCTAAACTCCTATTGTAATCATTACATATACTTTAATGAGTAACGTGTATAAGTAATGAATATGATACGAATATATTATCGCGAGGTGTGAATAACTATAGTTATACTATAGTTAATAAGTAAGTAAGTAAGTAAGTAAGTAAGTAAGTACAGAAGTGAGTAGGTACAGAAGTGAATAGGTAACTTATTAATTTAAAATCATTCGTAATCTCATTAGTATTAACGTAAATGTATCCTACACTTAAATTAAATGTGCAACATAATAACTAAGTATTAATAGACTGGCCTAATTAGTGAATTAATGAACATATAAGCCTAACAACATTAACCAACTTCACGAATACAATGAGATAAAACAGAACACATTACTTAAGATTGTTTATTTCTAAGGCCGCTTCGCTATATATATTCGTCGTGTCTATTTATTCATAACTCAATATAGATCTATTGTATTAATGTGATAGTGCTTCCTAGGCAGAGAAGAACAATAGCTATTGTTCTTCTGGGGACGTCAATATCCGATACGAGGATGTGAACGGTGTTATAATAATTATACTCAGGTATACAATTATATATATATACCATGTATAAAATTACTCTGTATACATTTATATATATATATATATTCCAATTATCCTTTATGGAGCAGAAACATGGACTATCAAAAAGGCAGATAGGAAAACAATTGATGCTGTTGAACTATGGTGCAGGAGGAAACTACTTGGATAGGAAGAGAAATACTGAGATAATTGACATAATACAACCTAAAAGAACGCTCGAATCCAGAATTGTCAAGGGTGCCCCTTTTTAATCTTTTTTCGGACACGTTGTTAGATCAGATATGATGGAATTGCAAATGTTGCTGGAAAGAATGGAAGGTAGTCGGCGAGGAAGAGGCAGACCACATTGCACCTGGATAGACAATATACAAAAATATCTCTCTATAGATATTATGAATCTCCGACTAGATGCTAGATACAGTCCGGGATGGAGAATAGCTACCATGGATGTCGTCAGGGTCGGTTTCGACTCGATGGCACAAGGTAACAAGGTCATGCATATATATATATATATATTAGATGTATACATGATATTTAGATTCGTTTCTAGCGAATATTTAAATTGAACATACAACGAGTGTTCGTAAAGTGAAGTTATTACAATAGCATTACCACGTATATGTTATGTAGTACTACCAAGGACATGCCCTTGAGATCATGCTATCATACTATCTCTTCAGTCTATTCACTGATTGTGATATCATGCTATCATACTATCTCTTCAGTCTATTCACTGATTGTGATACCATACTAGCATACTATCTCTTCAGTCTATTCACTGATTGTGATACCATACTAGCATACTATCTCTTCAGTCTATTCACTGATTGTGATACCATACTAGCATACTATCTCTTCAGTCTATTCACGTATTGTGATACCATACTAGCATACTATCTCTTCAGTCTATTCACTGATTGTGATATCATTCTAGCATACTATCTCTTCAGTCTATTCACTGATTGTGATACCATACTAGCATACTATCTCTTCAGTCTATTCACTGATTGTGATACCATACTAGCATACTATCTCTTCAGTCTATTCACTGATTGTGATACCATACTAGCATACTATCTCTTCAGTCTATTCACTGATTGTGATATCATTCTAGCATACTATCTCTTCAGTCTATTCACTGATTGTGATACCATACTAGCATACTATCTCTTCAGTCTATTCACTGATTGTGATATCATTCTAGCATACTATCTCTTCAGTCTATTCACTGATTGTGATACCATACTAGCATACTATCTCTTCAGTCTATTCACGTATTGTGATACCATACTAGCATACTATCTCTTCAGTCTATTCACGTATTGTGATACCATACTAGCATACTATCTCTTCAGTCTATTCACTGATTGTGATATCATTCTAGCATACTATCTCTTCAGTCTATTCACTGATTGTGATACCATACTAGCATACTATCTCTTCAGTCTATTCACTGATTGTGATACCATACTAGCATACTATCTCTTCAGTCTATTCACTGATTGTGATATCATTCTAGCATACTATCTCTTCAGTCTATTCACGTATTGTGATACCATACTAGCATACTATCTCTTCAGTCTATTCACTGATTGTGATATCATTCTAGCATACTATCTCTTCAGTCTATTCACGTATTGTGATACCATTCTAGCATACTATCTCTTCAGTCTATTCACGTATTGTGATACCATTCTAGCATACTATCTCTTCAGTCTATTCACTGATTGTGATACCATACTAGCATACTATCTCTTCAGTCTATTCACTGATTGAAAGTGCTGCCCACAGAAATGTAGAGGAACACGGTATAGGTTGGGAATAGGGGTATGGTATAGAATCTATTCTATAAATATCATTTACAATATAAACTTATACTATAGTAACACATACTATAGTAACAAATACTATAGTAACAAATACTATATTATTATATAATAATATATTGTAGCACTCCGAATACATAATTATATATAGTGAGTATATATACTCAATATTATATTATACTCAATATAATGTTAATGAGTTAAATATTAATTTATTTTATAATTTAAGTGGAATATATCTATTTTATTAACTGGTAAATCTGAAATTAGCGATGGAAGAAATTGTATTCAATAACATTTACTTATATTATAAAATATCGATATATACTGAATAGTAATATATATATATATATATATATATATATATATATATATATATATATTGAGGACAATATTAAATCGAAGTCATATTATTTATATACAAACATATAGCATATAATGTTTGGAATATATATTATATATATATATATATATATATACATAGAGTTCTAAGCTACAAATAGCCGTCGATATATAAATAAGCGTCATGATTAGAACAATATAAACACCACCAGGGCGGCGGTAAACAATGGCGGATATCACGTGACTCCGTTCTTCTAAAACAACCTACATGTCTATTATTACCCTGGCACCGTCACGACCCGATTTGTTTACGTTGCGACGTAGGAACGCACGCCAAAACCGCTACAGTCATTCGTGTACGCGTGTGAACTGCGTATATATTTACGCTACTGTATTGTTTGTGTGTAAGTGTGTTTGAGGTGATTGCATGTAGTGACGTAAGAAGCGCGGAATCTGATGCACTCCGATTACCTACACACATGCGCACAGTATTTCGTAAACACACACATACATATATATATAAATAAATATATGCCATCACCTCGCACACACTCGCACACACTCGCACACACTCGCACACAAACTATACAGTAGCGTAAACAAATCGAGGTATCGAGGGAACAAACCAGCTATTGTTTTAATCCGTTATCTTTGATGTTAAGTAAACAAGCCATCGGCATGCGTAGATGTTTTCTATATTTGTTTATAACGAGTATTTATTAATAAAGTCGATCCATCAATTATATTATAAACATACGCACACATACACACATACACACATCTATGATACACTATTTACATATATTTACATCGATATTATATTTATTTTACGGGAATAGAGTATGTAAATAAATAAATAGTATTTATTAAATACTCATAATAATAACTGCATATTTGTCCGGGTGAATGATACCATGACCCGGACCCCAACATGATGTTATGTACACTGTCTACATATTAACCTATACCATATTTAAGCAATAGTTCCCATCTAAATATGGGGGGGGGGTTAGCTCAGGGTTTGCGACACATTGCCAATTGGCTAATTGGCCAATTGGCATTAATGAGCTTTATATTATGGTTATTAGTTATGGAACATTTTAGGTAATAGGTTGAAAATAGTTTGTAATATATACACAATCGCTAATAGAGTTAACATTAGTAAGAGCTTATTTGCATAACTTGGTATAACATTATAATGGGGTGCAATCTATTACCACTAATAGTAATGACCAGTAACCCATATTCCCCATTTGAAAGTGTAGTAATACATTACAACCCTTACATGTAAGGTGTACATATATTTAAATATGGTTTAACTTAATATATGTTTTACAGTGTAAGGACTTAAAAACTGTACGTATAGAGGGGCAGTCGAAAGCAATAGCTTAATATAGTATACTTATAAGACAGAGGTCCCGGGTTCGACTCTAGGCAGTTCTTGTTTTTACTCTTGTGTTTATTAAGAATTTAATAACAAATAAATCAGAATATAAGAAAACAAATATGTTAATGTTTGTTTTGTATTTTCCGGGGGCCCCTCGCAGTTATTTATAACATATATAAGTCTATGAGTTCTTGAGGGGTCCACTTGTATCCGCTATTTGTATTGTATTCAGTATATATTTTATTTTTTCATTTTTATTTTGTTATTTGGTGGAGTCCTTTCATCCCATCCAGGAACTTAGATAAAGTTTTCACTTATAACCATATGGCTCTAATGTCCCTTCGAAGCCGGTCTCATGTTAGGGCATCCATGGTTTTAACGAGAGCCGATCATTTATGTATACACAATTATATAAGATCACTTCTAAATAATATTTTAAGACCTATTTTATAAAATTAATTAATGGTCAGGACGAGGCTCGAACCCGTGTCCTACTGCTTGTGTGTCTGACGTCTTAGCCACTGAGCCACACAGGCAGTTATATATATATATATATACGTGATTCAATGAATATATATTATTATTATTTTATATTAACAAACACCATGTACTTTAACTAGTAAGTCCCATCAATGGTGGTCCATCATCATCTTTAATGATTAAAAGATAATATATAGGTTAGGTATACTATACTCTACTATACTATACTATAACTATATATATATATATAGTAGCTATAGTATGATAAGTGTACCTACTATAGAGGCACATATCTTATACTACCTAACCCCCTCTGCTGCTACGGGTGTTAAGAGCTAACCTAGTATAATAAGTAGAGGCGCAAATCTTGAAGAAAGGATCGCAGTAGCCCTTGTCGAACGCGAAGAACGACGAGCACGGGAACATCGACTCGCAGCAGTTTCCGTTGGCGCCCGTTCCGTCGACGTTATCGAAGAACCGGAAGTACAGATCCAAAGTACCGGCCGCCTCCACCTGGTGAGCGTTACGCGCGTATGTCATTATTACGTAATACTTACACATACGTATTACCTTATTACTAACATACAGTATATATATATATATATATTTATATATATATATATATATATATATACTAATGTGTTGAAGTAACGTAAATATAACCTTCCGATGCGTATGCTGTTAACGCCTACATTGAAAACCTCCCTTATATTGTATTAGTGCATAGTTACGTGAATAATACCGGGGGGGGGGGGGGTAAAGCTATAGGCTATAGCCCCTGATATTACGTACTTATTAGAATATATAGAAATATTTATATCGAAATAAAGGTGAAGTTGTTTTAAAAGTATTTAACTCAGAACACATGTTATGCGTTCAACACAAAACGGAGTATACTAATATATATATATATATATATATATATATATATATATATATATATATATATATATTAAACTGGGATTATATAATACACCGCACAATACACCGCACACTACACCGCACAATGAACCGCACAATATATTGCACAATGCACACCCCCGTTAAGGGTGATCAGTGATCACACAATACAAACAAATAATGATAGTTTTTTTCTTATAGAGATTTGAATTCTAAGAACAATAAAATTCTCTGATTTTAATTTTATTTAGTTTTAGACATTGCGCCCGACCTTCAAAGTTTCGTAAAAATATCAAAATAAATTTTTCAGAAATAAATATTTCCCAATTTATAATAACATTATACTATAATATATAATAATTATATTGTATATAAATTAAATTAAATATATAAATTCAATAATATTATCTATTTAAATAATTATTTTAAATTAAAATATTTGGAATACATAACATTTATAACCAAAAAAAATCTTTAATAAATATTGTGTAAATATTAATTTTTTTATATAAAAATGTACCATCGATTGGAAATATAAGCAATATATATTTATGAATAATATCGATATAAAATTGAAAAAAAAATAATATAAAAATTGATCAACATATTTTTTTTTGCAAAAATGATTATTAAGAATTAAGAAAAAATTAAGAATTTTTTTATTGTAAATAAAGTATTTATTTAAATTTTATATCATATTTATATTTTATTTATATATTATTAAAATTAAAAAAGTTTAATTGGAAAAAACAAGTATGTTTGCCTTTCTAGAAAAATCCTCGCAATTCTAGGATTTTTTCCTTAATAATAAAATGTTGTAATATTTTATTATATGATAAATAATTTTCCAATGTTTCATTAAAATATATTCATTATGTGTGTTTTAATGCCAATATTTATACATTTTATTAAAAAACAATGAAAATCGTAACTTTTTCAATGAAAATTATACTTAATCTTAAAAGCGCGGGAGACATATAAAAAATTGTTCAAATTGGGTCAACTTTTTTTGTAACTTACTTTTTGTTTTATTCTCTATAAGATATTTACTAAAGCTTTTTGTATACTTAAAAATTTCACAAATGTCGGTTCCTATGATCACCCTAACGTCCACACGTGTTATACGTACTATAGTACTATATATATAGTACTATACTGTGCAGTATACTGCATAACAAACGCTTACACATGCGTTCACTTATAGACATATAATATAGAATTTATACATTAAAATGCATACATACAAATATTTATACGATCATATACTTGCAACGTATATTCTATATTTTATTTTATTAATTATATAAATGTAACGTATTTTAAAAGGTATAGTATACAAGTTGTGTAACACGACATACATATTATTATATATTATATCATAGAACAACATTATTATATGATAACTCAAGATATGAACATTTTGTATTAGCGTGCAAAGAAATTACTGGCAAAGTGATCCTTTTAAAACCTAGACAAAAGAAACGCAACCCATGGAAAACGCATGAAGTATACTTCACATATATGTGAAAACCGTGCATCTCTACAATAAGCTGCAGCTTTAAAAGACAACCAGCCAATATTGACCATATTGACCAACGACCAACAATATTAGACATTTTGTACAAGCTCAGAATATGATTGTAAATTACTACGAAGAAGAAAAGATACTATATATTCAGAACAAAATAAATGAAATTAATAATGCAGTATACTGCTTATAAGCAATACAAAATCGGCGTTCGCATGGAGTAAATGAAGTAAGGCAAAATGTCGGTCGAAAGAAATCAAATAAGGGCAAATAAAGGCTACCAGTGACATTGAACGCATCCAGAAGTGGCATAATCACTTTAGCGAGCTTCTTGGATCAACAATAGATCAACCAAACTCTAACATCAATGGACATACTGAATATGAATACACACCAAAAATGCTTGACATAGAGACAGGCATATTCAAACCGGAAGAATTATTAAAAGTAACAAAAAGTGTAAAAAAACGGCAAGGTTATAACCGGTATACCGGTCTAGATGAAATATCTGTCGAGGTATGGAAACTAAATGAATTCCAGGACTTCCTGCTTGAATCTTGTAATAATGTATACATGCACAAACTAATAGAAAGCTGGACAAAAGGATGCATACTATAGTATACCATAATGGTATACCATTCCCGAAAAAAGGAGATATATCATTAACAATAAACTACAGGGGAATCACGTTAACAGCAATATCTGCTAAGATATTTAATCTGATGCTACTGAACAGAATCCGTCCGCATGTCGATCCTTTATTAAGGAAAAACCAAAACGGGTTTCGAACAAATAGGTCGACATCAGGACAGATTCTAACAGTTCGTTGTATCCTAGAGGGAGTTAAATCCAAAAACCTACCGTTAACTCTATTGTTCATAGATTTCTCCAAAATCGTTGACTCTATAAATCGCAAAGAGATGAATCATATCTTAATAAAATATGGAATTCCAGAAGAAATCACTAACGCAATAATGATGCTATTCAAAAATACAGAATCTCTGGTTAGATCACCCGATGGAGATACGTCCCTTCAAGATCACGAATGGCGCACTACAAGGTGATACCTTAGCTCCATTTCTATTTATTGTACACCTCGACTACGTATTAAAGAATTCACTGGATATAAACTCAAATCTTGGATTTACACTCTCACAAAGTAGAAAAAGATGTAACCGTGAAATTTGCATAACCGATATTGATTACGCTGATGATATAGCCATATCAACTGATAGCGTAAACGCCGCAATGATATTGTTACATACAATTGAAGAGAAATCAAGCTACATTGGCCTGAAAATCAATACAGATAAGACTGAATATATTACTCTCAATCACGCTCCCCCATTCCCACGTATCTCCCACTTGTCGGCGTCCTCGTCACGCTCCCCCATTCCCATCTTGCCTACATATATACTAATAAATATGCAAACTACCAACACCCGTCCTACTTAATCAACCATATAACAGAACTAACACGGAATACAATGTATCATCTTAAAAAGCATAGAAGGGAATAATATAAAAAGGGTAGAAGACTTTAAATACCTAGGTAGCTACATAGGCTCCACTGAACGTGACGTTAATATACGAATAGCAAAAGCATGGGCAGCCATAAACAATATGAATGCCATCTGGAAATCTAATCTTACTGATAAATTAAAAAGAAATTTCTTTCGAGCCGCTGCCGAATCAGTACTTGTGTACGGGTCCGTCACCTGGGTACTAACATCATCGCTGGAGAAAAAACTGGATGGCGCATATACTCGCATGCTACGATATGAATTAAATTAATCATGGAGGCAAATGCTAACGAACGAAATACTCTATAATGGTATACCAAAGATATCAGCTACAATCAAAGAGCATAGAATGATATTCGCTGGACACTGCTAGAGAAGCAAGAACGAATTGGCCAGTGACCTATTTCTGTGGTATCCAAATCACGGAAAAAGATCAAGAGGTAGGCATGCAAAGACATATATCGATCATCTATAAAGTGATATAGGATGCGAAAGAGAAGAACTGGCAAATGAAATGCAAGATCGAGATGGATGGAGAGAACGAGTCATAAAATGCCAAGTAAGCTCGACATGGTAAGGTAATAAAATAGAAAAAGAATTAGTTTGAAAAAATTAATTAACAATCATGATTACTATGGTATTTTTTATATAAGATAGTTATTAACCCATGAATCATAGTTCACGAGTCATAGGTCAAGAGTCATGTTGTTATTTGATATCATGTTATTTTAAAACATTCTAAAATATTGTTTACTATATGTCGAATATTGTAAATGTGTTGTTTTAAGAATATATACTATATTATACTATATTATAGTATATCATACTATATTATAGTATATTATACTATATAATATTATATTATTATGTATTATATATACTATACTATATAATATTATATACTGATACTTATATACTATAATACTATACTATACTATACAATACCTAATATACTATATTATATTAGTATACTATTAGAATATTATACTATATTGTACTATATTATATTATATTATAGTATAGTAGTCTATTAATCTATATTACTCTACATTAACATGTATACAACAATATACTATATTTTACTTTATTATAATATATTATACAATATTAGACAATATATAATATATTACAATATTTTATAATATAGTATATTATACTAAAATATAACATATAATAAGTATACTTAAATAAGTATATCAACATTATTATACATGTATTGCGATATATTGTATAATAATGTTAATATACTATATTATACTATATAGTAACGTATGTTATACTTTATTTACTTTGTTATACATTGTTATTGTTATTGTTATTTTTTATTGTGGCGGAGTACTTTCATCCTCTCCAATAACGTATATATAATTTTATTTATAAGTTATATATATAACTAAATATCTCTAATGTCCCTTCGAAGTTGCTATCATGTTGATTTAGATTTTAACGAGAGCAGACTTTTACTCGTATATATAGGTATGTGTATACACAATAATATAATATCGCCTATACATATTCTCGTAATATATATTTCATATGAAATGCAAATGAAACCCATATGGGTCCGGCGGGTGGGGTTCGAACCCGTATTACACAGGGACCGCGGTATGCACGCATTTCCCGAGTGTTTATAACTTATACGGTGAGTCACCCATGCACTATTAATACTATATTATTTATACTATATTATACTTTAATTTTGTATATTTAATATATTATAAAGTATATTGTATACAGTATATAGTATATTGTGATACGGCTATCCATAAGTATAACATAGTTAAATAATAATATACATATGAATATATTATAATATATATATATATATATATATATAAATTGACTATTATTTATTTTAAACGTTTAGATTATGATATAGATATTGCCAAACAAAATATAGCACCAATACACACTTATTTCTTCTAGATTGCTGTTATAATTACAGTAATATTACTAGCTAGTATACTATAGATTAGTTAGACGCGACCTCTACATATAACAACCTAAACGCATTACTATATATAGTATATATATTATATATATACTATATATATAGTATAGTATATCGATACTAGAGTATACTATATATAGTAACGCGCCAGTAGTAACTCAGTATCTCAAGATATTAGCCAGTTCCTTATTACTATTAAGTATACGTGTTATTTATATTGATATTAGATACAATTAAGTGTACTAGATACCTATTACCGCGTTAATTACAGATTAGATCCATATATACATATATATGTATACATATATATATATATATATATATATATATATGTATATATATTATAGGATATATGCTGTATTTATAAAGGAATGCCTGTAGGTAATAACGTGGAACGTCTACGAAACCGACATAAGAATAATGCGCAGAGTTACCGAATGCATTACAGGTTAGCTACATAACTCAATAATGAGTATTATCGTTAACGACTAATTATATTATAAACATATATATATATATATATAATATGATATCGTTTGATTGTATGAGTATTGAGTAGTTTAATTATTAATAATTAATCAATTGATTATAGGTATACGTATACCGCCCAGGTATTGTTAGTAACATAGTAACCATATATTAACATATACGTATACTATATTCTATACTACGATACGAACCTGTTTCAGTATCGCGGCCACTACGAGCAACGCGACCGAGGGCACTCCATTACCACCCTTCATCCCGTATATAGGGTGTACGGGGCGAGAGTAAGGGGGTGATGGGGTGAGGAGGTGGGGTGCAACTGTACAATCGACTAGTGGGTGCGTGTGTGTAAGAATCAGTGTATATAGAAGAAGAGTGTATACACTAGCTGAGTGTTAAGCCGATGAGATGATCAGTAACTATACTAGTGATGCTGTTGTTACTTGACGTATGTATCGACGTTGAATCGTCACGATAAACTAATAGTAAATAGTAACTATTCGCTGGCAGGCGGGGAGTTTGATGCTGTGGCCCAGTTACGGTCACGTGTTCTCGATCCAGCTCTCTATTTCCCCGATACAGCTAACCGACTGCGGGTGTCACATGACTAGGCGTGTTTACACCGCGATAACGGCGTCGTAGTAAAGTCACGTGCTGATTAATAATTACGAGAGCGTCGCGGCGTGTTCTATAAATAGATTACACTTTCCGCATCCCTATAGTACGTTATATAGTGAATGATATGTTTTTATTTTATTGATTATGTAAAGGAATTATACAATATGCATACATACTAAACGTAGACACATAACACACACAAACATACATATATATTATATATATATAGTAAATAAAAATGTAATGAAAATCACGAGAAAATAAAAGTAAAACTACTATCACATTATTAAAATTAAAATTGAAATCACATACACACCTGGTAGGTTAACTATATAGTTAAACTATAGCTACATAATATTGATGGTAAGCAGTGGTCTCGTTGAGGTTTACGTGTCATCGAGTATCGTGTGTAACCCGCATGTAGGTAAGGGAAAGCTGTGACCTATGACCCTATAGGGTAAGCCTACACCTGAGCCTATATATATATGCTTAGGTGTTCCCAGAACACACACTCTGCAAGTATTGAGCTAATTAGCAATATCCTGCGCATAGTTTAGTTATCATATAACACAACTAGAGTTCATTATAAAATCGAACATTACAATTACGAACAATTAATAATGATATAAACTATATAACTCTATATTTATCTCTAATTCTCTTCTTTTATATCCCTTTTATATACTTTCCATCATCTCACGCTATATATATATATTCATACATATCAATTTATTCCATCCTCTATATAACCCATACTAAACTCGCTATATCTTACCTATACCTTACCCTATATATGTATATGATGATGAGGATGATGATGAAATAAAGTTTATTAGGCACCGTTACAAAGTGATAACACTCCTCGTAAGTGCACGTGAAATAAATAATAATAAAAACCCACAAAAAAGAAAAACTAACGGAATAAAGTGGAAGTAACAATAACGAATAATAAAATATAATAGTAATATAATGAAATTAGATATGGGATATATATGAATTGAGACGAGTATTGTATGCGGTGGGAGATTGAATGGATCTTATTGATGAATGGAGTGCATTCCAGATAGATGGGACAATGTAGGAGAATGAGCGTTTCTGGAATTCAATGGAGGATGGCTGTGGGATAACGAGACATTGAACGTGTATCGTGGATTGTGGAGAGAATTGAGAGTAAATCAAATATATAAGAAAGAGTGAATGAATATTATGAGTAATATATATATATATATATATATATATATATATATATATATATATTTATGGGTAATAGAAAGGAGTCGAATTAGGGGTCGTGTTTTATAAGGGAACCAGTTTGATAGAAGTTGAAAAGAGTAGTTAACAGGAGTACAAACAGTAGATGAATGATCAGATAATTTAATATTGAAAATGGATCATATGGATTATCTATGTAATGGGCGATGGATGATGCAGGAAGATTATATAATAAAGAAGAACAATAATCAATAAGAGAAATTATAAGTGAATTAAAAAGGAAAACATATAGGGGACGACTAATATGTTTACGGATACATATGATTCTAAATAAAGGATATTTTGTAACTTTACTAATTTTATTAATGTAGCTAGAAAAATATAGGTCATAGTCGAAAACGACTCAATGATTGAGAACTCACTTGGAAGGTGAAATAATAATATTTTCAAGGTAAAAGGAAAAAAATTCTGGGGAGTTCGTAGGTATATTGAGGATGGTAGGTTTTGAGGTGTTCAGTAGAAGTTATTGGAAAGAAGTAATTATTTAACAGAGGAGGCACACGCAATTAGTTGAGAATTATCTGGAGTGGATATAGTGAGGAAGGAGTAGATGTGGATATCGTCAGCATATATATGATAGAAAACGCCAGGAAATTATGATATAATTGACTATATGATACATAGGCTAAATATAGAGAATAGAAGTGTAGCAAGGACATAACCTTGTGGTACATCATAGAGTAGAGAGCGAGGGTCAGAAGAGAAATCACATACTTTAATAGAAGGTGATCTGTTAAGGATGTATAAGTTTAGCATGTATATATATATATATATATATATATATATATATATATATATATATATTAATTATTTAATTTATATCTAGTTAAGGGGGGAACTCTATATATAGAGTTCCCTACTCTATAGAGTATACTCTTGTAGGTTAACCTATATGGTATACCATATTATATTTAGGTAACTATAGAATATTATATCAATACAGGTATACCATGTACATTAGTGATTCATAATACAATATATATATATATATATATATATATATTCAACAAGTGTAATGTAGAACTCACATATAGCTCTATATATAACTACAGAAAATTTACTATAGTAAATATATATATATATATATATATATATATAAACACAAGGCATGACTTATTCGACATATATCGTGTAATTATCTCGTAAATATGAATTTGTTTGCTTACTATATCGTATATACATACATATATTTATAAATACATATATATATATATATATATATATATATATATATGTATATATATATGTATATATATGTATATATATAATTTTATTAATAGTATGTTTATTGTTTGTATCTTACATCGTATGCAGTGTACGTCATATTTATATTATTTCCGGTTACATACATCAAAGACATCAAGAGGCATAAGTTATGATATAATAAATAAGTTATGTATAATATATGTTACTGTTATTGTTATTGCTATTGTTATTTTGGTATAGTCCTATCATATAATCCAGCCCTCAGATGAAGTTTTAGATGACGTTTTCATTTATAACCATATAACTATATACAGTCAACTCCCGATAAGTCGGACTCGCAAGGGACGAAAAAAGCGTCAGACTTAGCGAGATGTCCGACTTATCCGAGATTCAGAATATCATGCAAATAAGACATGAGATGCGCAGCGTGAGTTAAAGGGTTACCGAAATGTGGTATTATGCAACAATCAACAACATAAAATGTTGCATTCAATAATATTACTTACTAATATTATAATATACATTATTTAAAGTAAACATTTCTGACAATTTATAAAAAGTCCGACTTATCTAGTATAACAATCATAAAATAAACAATAATATGTGTCCGACTTATAGAAAATTCCGACTTATCCAATCCAACTTATCCGACTTATACGATTAATTTAACATTGAACTAGATACAAATCCAACCAAACCAACTAAATGTGTCCGAATTATCGAGAAGTCCGACTTATCCGTAGTCCGACTTACCGAGAGTTGACTGTATATATATATATATATATATATATATATATATAATGCCAACATTTTTGAAATCGCTCTCACGTTACTACATCCATAGTTTGAACGAAATCCGATCATTTATGTATACACATATATATACTATAACTTCTAAGAGCTATAGTTCAATATATTGTATTGGTCCGTGTAGTAATACCTATGTATATAACGCCTTAGCTAACTGACCTATATAGGTCAGCGGTATACACTATATATATATATATATACCTCTATATTTTTTTAGTATTTACAAGCTAAACATATATTTAAAAAAAATTTAAAATAGATCTTATATTCATAAAATGGAATGAATTTATAATACCTAATATTTTATAATAATTATTATTTTATTTATTTACAAATTATTTAGAAAATTACAGACTAGTAGTTGTCATAAAATATCTAATTTTGATAGTTATATAGCAAATTTCACCACGATTTTTTTTTGTAAATTAAAGATAATTAATTATATGATATAATTAATCAATAAAATAAAAATTGATTTATACATTTTTTTTAGAAGAAAATGAACGTCGCACGTATGCAATTATGCAATTAAAGAATGCATTAGTAGGTGATAGTGCATACTAATACGTAGGATTATAAATATAGGATGAGATACAGTATAGAGGACACAGAGATAGAGAGAAACTCTCTAGCTCTGTGGGTGAGGATGTGAATATAAGGATGAGATTATGTTACGATAGTTTAAGGTTATAATGTTAAATATTATTATACGAGATTTTATGTATTATATGATATTTAAAGTTTATTTTATTGATTTAAAGTCGACTATAAAATGCAGGGATGCATTGAATTTACTTTTACTATAGTTATATAGTTTAAATATTGAAGATAAACCATTTAATAAAGAAGAAGTAAACAAATGTATAGTCCAGAATGAATTCTCTCGTATCCCTAAATTTGCTTACTTCTTCTGTAGTAAAATGTGTAGGGGAAAGTCTCCGATTACCGACCCTTAAATGATTATTTGAAATAACTTATTCAATATTAAATATATTTATTTGAAATTTTGTAAATAGGGTAATATTATGTTAATGAATGTTAATGAATATGGCTATTTTAAATTTGTGATATAATTATATTTACAAGAATAAAGAGGGGGGTCGGTAATCGGATACCTGTTCCTAATACCGACCCCCCTTCCCATATTACCGACCCCCTAAAATAATCGGAGTATAAATAATTTTAGTATTATAATATCCAATCAACATAGTAGATATTCATAAATATAATTAATTATAACATGCACGTAATTATTTTTTTATTGAATTTATGTTTTAATAGTAATATTAAATTTAAATTTAAACTTTATAGTAATTATATTAAAATAGTGTATATTATTTTTTAATATTTAGTTATTAATCAGTATGTAAATATCGAATAGAATCATAAATCCATAATCTATATCAATGATACACAAGCAACTTATGACATATTTTAAAGTAAAATACTGATATATTTTGGTTGGATATTATAAATCACATATATGTCGGTATTAGGGTAATTTAGGGGGTCAGTATTAGGAAAATCATATGGGTTGCTATAATTAAGATATTTTGGTTAATATTTATTCAAATTGAATTATTTTTATAATAGTTATAAACATTTTATCGATCTACAATATTATGCGCAGTATTTAGTTTTATTTTAATTAATAAAGTATTTACAATGATTTAAAAAAAATTATTATTCAAATATTTAAAAAGTAAAAATAGAATATTACATTTTATCAAATAACAATTGTAGGATTGAATATTTTGTAAAACAATATACTTATTCATGTTTATCATTACATTTCTAACAGTTCATGTATATATAATTTTTTGATCTCTCATAATTACTGAGATACGAGAGGGGGTTGGTATTAGGAGGGTGTCGGTAATCGGAGACTTTCCCCTATACATATTTGTCTTATGATATAATCATTTTTATCGATAGATTCAAAGTTGGTATTGCCTATAGTCAGGGTATATTATACTATATGTTATATATACCATATACTATAGTATATTACGTATATAATACTATAAATGCAATTTATGAATATTTATGATTATAGTAGTTTATATTTATTATTAATATTTAAATCTACAAGTAATCCAAACTACAATACACATTATAGGTTTTTTGTATACCTATTAGTTTCATTATACGTATATTAATTAATCTGGTTGAGAAATTAAAACCGAGAATACACGAAACTATATGCATACTATATTATAGAAAGCACGATATTATGTAATATAATGTATTTAAAGTATAGTATCTAATAAGTATTATGAATTACAAGTATACAAACGATACTATACATATACGTGATACAATTAATACCAATCTTTATATAAATATCAGTAGTAATGACATTAATAATATTAAGATTATTAATATTACAAATTATATATTAATACATCTTAAGCAGCGATCACATCTAGCGATTTTGCTGCAAAATCGTCGAGACAGAATTATGCATACTATATTGCAGCAAAATAATTATCAAAATCGCAGCGATTTCGGCGGAGTGTGCACACCTAGCAAACATTTTTGTCTACGATTTGTCGCGATGTTCACAACTAGCAAACATTCTATATAAAATAATACTGAATGTATTATCATCGGACATTTTAAATAATGCTTTTTTATTGTTTATCAATAATTATAGAAAAGTATTTGCGTTTGGACACCATTTTGCACGAATTCTCGTCACATAGAAAACATGTTTGTTTTTCAATTTTTCTGCAATTTTGCAGTGATTTTACTCGTGAATGTTTTTTGAACATACTTTTGCATCAATTTTGCCGTGGTGTTCACACCTGCCGATTTTGTTAGTCGTGATTTAAATTTGAAATGAATTTGCAGCGAAATCGCTAGATGCGATCGCAGTTTTACATATATGTATGAAATTGGCATTAATTGCGTACGAATCGCAGCATTATGAATTGATCACGCACACTGTGCGATGCACACGGTGTGGTATATATCGCGCACTATAGTGCGACGACGCATAACTATGCATTAACCACGGGATCACGAGAACACTAGTTTATTGTTGCGCATCCATCATTGTTTAGCTCCTCCTCCCCCTCCTCCTCATCACCCTCCCCCCTCCACATCGCTAGTTAGCCGGACATGAGAAAGCAGCTGATGAGCGATGATTCCACCACCGTTGAATATCCACAACTATGAATATATGTCATGCGAGAACATTGTTTATGACATGGGACCGTAGTTAACCATACATCATACGGAACTACGTGTATTGTGTCCTGTGTTTATTATGCTGCTCGTATATTATATAATTAATATATATATAAACATATGTATATTTACATATATTGTAAATATGTAGATTATGAAGAATATCACATGATATAGTATTTAAACAAGAATGCATAAATATTGTTCAGAATTCAATACAAATTGAACATAATATTATTGTAATAACAAAGTCCTCGATCATTACGAATATATCGAATTCTTCAAATAAATATAATACTTACGTAATAACGCGTGATAGATGTTGTGGACCTTTTTAAATTGTGAAAAATATACATTATAACTAGTTTATTTTTAGTAACATGATAAATACGATACAAAATATTATTATAACTATAACTATAACATTAATAATAATGGAAATCTATTAAATAATAATTAGCGTAAATATTGTTAGATAACCAGTTTTGTATCTTGATATATATTATTTAATTACTAACAACCTATGCATATTATATCCCTAAGCCAAGAACACTATAATACTGTAAGAAAGGTAGACATAACATCGCACTAGTAGTCTTAACATATAAACCATATTCCTAAAATTGTCATAGAGCTTTATCAATGAAATGTACTGAAACTAACTTCACTATAATTCTCTCGATATTAAATAATAAAATGATATGTTACTCGTACTCCTATAGGAGTATATATACGTATACTTCTCTTCACCCAATTACATATCTTTGATAATTGTATCCATACTTGAAGCTATATGAATGTCTAGTAATATACTTTTTTTGTAGCTAACACTCATGTTAATATTAATTCCTGATAATATAATTATTAACTATAACGGGATACGATCAAAAAGGACGAGTTAAGGGTTAAAGGCTAAAGGTTACATTTGAAATACGAGTTAATAGTATATAAATATATATATATATATATAATATATAATATATATTATATATATATATATATATATATATATATATTGTATATATATTTGTGGGTTATTTGGTTTAATTGATTTAGTTTTGATCTTCTTGGTTTTTTTAGCTGCATTACATCCCACAGTGAGCCTATACACATTTATTTCGCATTTAAAATGTAACATTTAACTCTCAACTCGTCCTTTTTCATCGCAACCCACTATAACTATGCTTACTAACCGAATAACCTCAATAGTCATTAATGAACATGTAACATTACCCCTTTTAATACCAACGTTTATTACTCGGGATTCAGTAATGGTACAATCTTTTAAATATGTATTCCCTACCCCTATTTTCTACGCTATCATATTTCTCGTGCAATTCTTTCATACCTATGATGACGAGGACTATAAGGATGATATGCATTAAACTCGTTATAATTTGTATTCATAATACTTAATAGTACCCGAACTCCCATCCTATGTAATTATTAACATATAATATTTATTTATTATAATACTTTTTTACTCATTATATAACTATATTATATTGTTATATATGCCATGTGTATTAATTATTAATTTATATTATACAAATAAAATCAATATTATTCATTCATTCATTTAAATCTTAGGTAAATCTTATATATATTGAATACCATATAAATAACGGATATAAATGGACCCCTCTAGAAGTCATAGACTTATACATGTTATAAATAACAGCGAGGGCCCCGGAAAATACAATACAAATAGTAATATTTGTTTCTTGTGTTTTGATATATCGTTTATTAAGTTCTTGATAAACATGTTTATGCATAATAGAAACACAATAACTGCCTGGAGTCGAATCCGGGACCTCTGGCTTACTAGCTTTTGGTTGTACCACTGGACCATAGAACCCACACACATATATATATATATATATATATATATATATATTACCAGGTCGATCTTGTTCGGTGACAAATTTATTATAAATTAATATATATATATATTTTTTTCATTCAAACAATTCATTTCATTTACTTACATCGATACAACATAGTAATTTATTCACCGTTATTCGCAATACTACACTTATTATTTGGTGATAATTATATAATATCTTAATAATCACATATCCTTAACTTATGAGTATTTTATAAGCGTTATATACGAACTAACCATACAATTTCATCAACTCATGAAATACACCAATTTCAATATTTAATAACTAAGTAGATGTCAATACATGTAATATATATATATATATATGATTATATTATTTCTATCTTTATATTCCTTTTATTCTTATTGTAATTATATATTCTACCAAATTATCATATTAATAAACTACAAATAATTCAAGAGCTAACTACAATCTTCTCAATTAATTAATTTTCTAGCTTTGATATTAGTACCTAGTAGGTACTACCTACTACCTACCTACTCAGCTTTATTGACTTCCTAAATCACAAATATTCATTTTTAAATAATGACTTTTACTTCGTAATGATTATACACGTCAACCCGCATCCTATATTCCATAGACTATATAGATTTCCTATACTACCTAATATAATTCTAAAAACTAATTCTAGTAATACCAAAGCCTCTAATACAAGGGCTTTGGTAATACTATAATTAATAGATATAGCAATATCACATTATCTTAAATACCAATACAATACACCATACCTTAAAGCACATCATATCCTGTTTACCGTAACTTATCTTTAGATTTCCCAACTTTCATCACTCCACTCGAACTTAATAACATCTTACCTATAGGTCTTAGCTCTAGCTTGATGTGTTTAAATATCTACTTATGTCGCATCTATATTCATAAATGTATAACATTAAATACTATTGTATGGCTAATTTCTACGGAAACATCAGTAAAGTAAAGGTACATATAATTGAATAAACTCTACTCAATTAACTACACTTAGTTATCTATAATATCTAAATAAACAAGTTATCATATGAATTTTCATTTGAATATTTATGAATTTTCATTTGAAAATGAAAACTCATAACATATGTAGTCCACGGCGAAAATATAAATTGTAGCTTACACATTAAAAAGAATTAACACATACTATTAACTCTAATATATGTAATAATCACTCATCTTTTATATTAATTATTGAATAATAATAAGTATACTTAGTATACTTACACTTACGTTTCTCGAGCATTCATTACAATTCTTTTCTATACATCCTTGTCTATCAATGCATTTTTCATATCGCCAATATCCAGATCCACATCGTTTTTCGGCTGATCTAGAAAGGTTTTCAAATTATAACTGTGATTACAATTTCTTTGTCACTGTAAGTATAACTTATAACATATAGGTATAAAAGTATATGTACATATCTCACATATACATTTATTTGGTAATTTTTAGATATAAATTAGTATAACTGAAATATATATATATATATATATATATATATATATATAATATAGATTACCTGTAATTTGATAGGTAATTAAAGTTAGTATTGTATATCAGTATTGTAAACTAACGTAGAATTCACATGTCACCCGTTATACCGCTACACACATACATAGGAATAGTCTATACACTAACACACGTACGTACACCTATTGTACACCTATTGTACACCTATTGTACACCTATTGTACACTATTGTACACTATTGTACCCTATTGTACACCTATTGTACACTATTGTACACCTATTGTACACCTATTGTACACTATTGTACACTATTGTACCCTATTGTACCCTATTGTACACTATTGTACACTATTGTACACTATTGTACACTATTGTACACCTATTGTACACCTATTGTACACCTATTGTACACTATTGTACACTATTGTACACCTATTGTACACTATTGTACACTATTGTACACTATTGTACACCTATTGTACACTATTGTACACCACCACTAGTACCATAGTAAAGCTTCAGCCACACAACTAAACCTAGTAGTAGTAACCACACACACTCTAGTATTACATTAACAGTGGCTACTATAGTATTGTTTGATGCGGTTCCCTCCTAGATAGATAGTTGTAACTGTATATATATATATATATATATATATATATATATATTACAGTGATATATAGGTAACTAGTATATCACAGTATACAGAAGCATATTATTGTACACGATACAACATTATTATAATCGTGCACTATTGAACATAGCCACAATGTACGTAAGTAATCGTATATAATAGGACATACAATAACGTCCATGTCCTTGATGTAACGAAGGCATGTATATTACGAATTAAGCTAGACGTATAATACAGAACACCCCCTATAGGGGTAATATATATATTAACTCCTAGTATATTCCTACTCCTATATATATATATTCCCAGCTGGTACACGGCAATATCGATACTACTAAGTGTACTATATCCTATTTAATATTATTTCCCTGTATACATATATGTAGTATATACTATACAAATATAGATATACACCGCTATATTACGAATATTTAGATATAAATATACAATTATAATTAATTCACGAAATAATCGATATGGGTTTTATAAAATTCAAAAGAACGATATCAATATTACTTTACATCGTGTTATGCGTCATCGTGTATACCTATCTAACGCCTTACGTCATCACCGAAACCACTATTGCGCCACGATACAAGAATGACGTCATCATGACAATGTATAATAAGGATATCTGTACGAAAGGTTAGCACATACCTATGTAAGTCTATATTGTTATGGGACATGCATGTAGAACTCGGCAAAGTTAGATTACTTGAATATAAACATTGTGTATATAAGTTGTTGGTAGGTATATATATAAGTTCTTTACATATATAATGGTATATATATATATATTAAATAGTTCTAAATTATCTATCATTCATTAATACTTTCATTATAAATTATCTATTATATATTGTGAGTAAATAATAGACGGCGAATACAAGTTTAACGATTTACATTTTATATCAAACCTGTCAATAATGACATCTTATTATCTCTTATTATGTAATATTTACTTGCGTAACGTTTGTTAAATATATAATATTGTGTTATTAATGTAAAATTATAAGTTATAATTTAGAAGAAATGATAAATATATAACGTAATGTATTTGTATTTCACAATAAACAGATTACATAACAGATATATTTAGAAATATTATATTATAGTTTAATTTATAGATATTTAATTTATACCTATATAAATACAATATTAAGTTTATAAATTCATTCGCGTTTGCCCTCACATTGTTTAATCAACACTTAGGTATAGTAAAGGCACGTAAATGTAGCTGTATTTGATCCCATACTATAGTATCTACTATACCTACTATACCTACTATACCATACTATACCCGTATAGATACATTGTGGCTGATATATGCACATTCCACTCCTGTTAATTTCGCTAGAAGAATGATCCTAAGAAATACGTATGCAAACAAACACCTGTACTTCGATTGGAAACAAAAGGTTTATATTGGAAACACATTATAACTATAGTAATACATATTAGTAGTATATTATATCTATAGTCATATATTTATGTAATACAATGTGATAGATAACATATATATTATATAATACATAGAATATGGTATATATATATACATAGAATCTAAATAAAATACCAGCTCTACATATATTTTTTTGTTATTTTGTTATTTTTATTTGGTGGAGTCCTTTCATCCCATGCATGAACTTAGATGAAGTTTTCATTTATAACCATATATGGCTCTAATTTCCCTTCAAAGCCGCTCTCATGTTAAGGCATCCATGGTTTAACGAAAACCGATCATTTATTTTACACAATTATATAAGATCACTTCTAAATAATATTTTAAGACCCATTTTATAAAATTAATTAATGGTCCGGACGAGGCTCGAACCAGTGTCCTGCTGCTTGTGTGTCTGACGCCTTAACCACTGAGCCACACAGGCAGTTAATATGTAGTAGTAATAGTAGAAGTAGTAATAGTAGTAGTAGTAGTAGTAGTAGTAGTAGTAGTATACCATAGTATACTTACTATATACTTACTATTTACATTATAGTATATATTATATGTATTGTAATTTTTAACATATTTATTTTATAATAATATTCATTATCATCATCATCATCATCAGAATCATTATCATTATCATAATCATCGTCATAATCATCATCATAATCATCATCATCATCATCATCATCATTGTTCGATTGGCTGAAATTGGTATTTCAAATAATGCTATGGAATTCATTAAAAGTTATTTGGAAGACAGATATTATTCAGTTGTCATTGATGAATATGAATCTGCATTAGTGAGTATGACGCATGGTGTTCCACAGGGTAGCGTACTTGGACCTCTTATTTTCCTAATTTATATTAGCCCTTTGAAATACATAATTAAATCATTCCCTAACATTCAGTATTTTATATACGCAGACGATATTCAACTTTTGTCAAAAATTCCATATCATTACCAATCTTCCATTAATAATGAACTCTCTCTATGTGCAGATAGCATCAATTTTTGGTTATTAAGAAATAACCTTCTTCTACAAATAAAACTGAATTAATTAATATTTCAATTTCTCCGAATACATTCCCAATAGCCAATGTAGATAATATTCAAATAAATAGTAAATCCAAAGTTAAAAATGTAGGGGTTATATTCGATGATAAACTATCTTTCATACCACAAATAAATTCTTTGTGTAAATCAGCTAATTTATCACTATATAAAATAAAATCAATTAGAAAATTAATCACACATACAATTTGTGAAATATTAATTCATTCTCTTGTTTTTTCACGCCTATATTATGTTAATTCACTATATAATATATTACCCAAATGTAGGACTAATAAAATTGATAAAAATATTAGATCATCTATCCGTACTATTCATAATATTAAATTCAATAACCATATATCAATTAGCTCCCTCCAGCATGAATTACAAATACTTTCCTTAAATCTGTTTTATTAGTTCATAATCTTATCTATTCAAATACATCTAATATATTACATGAAAGGATATCCTATTATCGACCAATCTCATCCCTTAGATCTGCCTAGTCTGTAAAACTAAATTTACCTAAATATAATTATGAGACCATTATGGGTAGATCTTTCTGTGTGTCAGCACCTACCAACTGGAATAAACTTCCGACAAAATTACGTTGTTAAATTAATTACAATATTTTCCGACGTAAAGTAAAATTGTTTTTACTTCATTAATATTAATATTGTTTTATATTTATTTATCTAAATTATTTAAATCAACATGTTATATTTATTTAATTTTATTTGTTTCATTTTTATCACACACTGTTGAGTAATGTAATTCTTTTTATATGTTTACGGTGTTTAAATAAACAATACAAACCAAATCAAATCAAATAAAATCATCATCACCATAATCCTCATCATAATCATCATCATCATCATCATTATCATCATCATAATCATCATCTTCATCATCATCACAATTATCATCTTCAACATCATCATCATCATCATAATGTCATCATCAGTATAAGTATCACTGATATAATATGAACGTATACTATACAGAGAATAGAAATAAAAGACACGGGCAACATGAGAGTCATATTCCTAGTGGGGGAGACTTACGATAAACGAGTGCAGCAGAAATTAGAGGAAGAGTTCTCTCTATACGGGGATATAGTACAGGTTAGACCTGTCAATCATTGCACCTTTATCTCCCTCACGGGGATATAGTACAGGTTAGACCTGTCAATAATTGCACCTTTATCTCCCTCACGGGGATATAGTACAGGTTAGACCTGTCAATCATTGCACCTTTATCTCCCTCACGGGGATATAGTACAGGTTAGACCTGTCAATCATTGCACCTTTATCTCCCTCACGGGGATATAGTACAGGTTAGACCTGTCAATCATTGCACATTTATCTCCCTCACGGGAATATAGTACAGGTTAGACCTGTCAATCATTGCACCTTTATCTCCCTCACGGGGATATAGTACAGGTTAGACCTGTCAATCATTGCACCTTTATCTCCCTCACGGGGATATAGTACAGGTTAGACCTGTCAATCATTGCACCTTTATCTCCCTCACGGGGATATAGTACAGGTTAGACCTGTCAATCATTGCACCTTTATCTCCCTCACGGGAATATAGTACAGGTTAGACCTGTCAATCATTGCACCTTTATCTCCCTCACGGGGATATAGTACAGGTGAGACCTGTCAATCATTGCACCTTTATCTCCCTCACGGGGATATAGTACAGATTAGACCTGTCAATCATTGCACCTTTATCTCCCTCACGGGGATATAGTACAGTTTGGCCTGTCAATCATTGCACCTTTATCTCCCTCACGGGGATATAGTACAGGTGAGACCTGTCAATCATTTCACCTTTATCTCCCTCACGGGGATATAGTACAGGTTAGACCTGTCAATCATTGCACCTTTATCTCCCTCACGGGGATATAGTACAGGTTAGACCTGTCAATCATTGCACCTTTATCTCCCTCACGGGAATATAGTACAGGTTAGACCTGTCAATCATTGCACCTTTATCTCCCTCACGGGGATATAGTACAGGTTAGACCTGTCAATCATTGCACCTTTATCTCCCTCACGGGGATATAGTACAGGTTAGACCCGTCAATCATTGCACCTTTATCTCCCTCACGGGGATATAGTACAGGTTAGGTCTGTCTATCATTTCACCTTTCTCTCTCTACATGGGGATATAGTACAGGTTAGACCTGTCAATCATTGCACCTTTATCTCCCTCACGGGGATATAGTACAGGTTAGACCTGTCAATCATTGCACCTTTATCTCCCTCACGGGGATATAGTACAGGTTAGGTCTGTCTATCATTTCACCTTTCTCTCTCTACATGGGGATATAGTACAGGTTAGACCTGTCAATCATTGCACCTTTATCTCCCTCACGGGGATATAGTACAGGTTAGACCTGTCAATCATTGCACCTTTATCTCCCTCACGGGGATATAGTACAGGTTAGACCTGTCAATCATTGCACCTTTATCTCCCTCACGGGGATATAGTACAGGTTAGACCTGTCAATCATTGCACCTTTATCTCCCTCACGGGGATATAGTACAGGTTAGACCTGTCAATCATTGCACCTTTATCTCCCTCACGGGGATATAGTACAGGTTAGACCTGTCAATCATTGCACCTTTATCTCCCTCACGGGGATATAGTACAGGTTAGACCTGTCAATCATTGCACCTTTATCTCCCTCACGGGGATATAGTACAGGTTAGGTCTGTCTATCATTTCACCTTTATCTCCCTCACGGGGATATAGTACAGGTTATACCTGTCAATCATTGCACCTTTATCTCCCTCACGGGGATATAGTACAGGTTAGACCTGTCAATCATTGCACCTTTATCTCCCTCACGGGGATATAGTACAGGTTAGACCTGTCAATCATTGCACCTTTATCTCCCTCACGGGGATATAGTACTAGTGATCTAAAACGAGCCGAGTTTTTCGAGTCGAGTCGAGTTTGATATTGGCTCGAACGAGCCGAGTCAGTAATATAGCTCGAATATGTTTATTATCTTTGGAATTTTAAAGAATTCGCTATATTTATAAAAATTAAATTAAATTGTATAAATATTTTATCAAATGGATTATTTTATAAACGATGTCAAGTAACAATCACTAATATGTATAACTTGTTTATAAACTAAGCAAATACATTTAATTTATAATAATATATTAGTTAAATGTCTATAAAATGACTTTTGAACTATACAATTATATTAAAATTTAATAAATATTGTATATAGTATTTTCTAAATACGGAAATATAATATTATAATATTATTTCTTATATAAGTTTGATTTATATATATAATCTTTATATTATAATATAAGCAAAGTAATTGAATTTATAATAATATATTAGTTAAATATCTATAAAAAATATTTTTCAACATTTTGTTAAATATATTTTGAAATATTTATTATATTTTAAAAATATTATTCTATATTTAAAAAAATATATTTTGTAATATTTTTTTATATTTTTTGAATTTTTTTTATATTTTTCCTCTAATTTTTGAAATATTATTTTAATATATAAATATTATATTTTTTATATTATTTTTTGAAATTTTTTTAAAAATATATTTTGACATATTTTTTGTATTTTTAAATTATTTGTCTACATTTGTTTGTATTTTAGCTAAAATTGATTTAATTGTATATACTAGCAATGTAGAATCATGAATAGCTATACTTAATAAATAATAGATAGGCAAACAATCAAAAACTGAGCAATGACCGGTTGGGTATGACTATTATTTACTATTTGAAGCTTTCGAAATGAATATATTCACTATTTGAAACTTTCGAAATGAATAATTTTCATTTTTTAACCTTCGAAATGAATAATTTTAATATTTGAAAACTTCGATTACATAATTTAACAAAAATAATACTATTTGAAACCTTCGAAATGTATATAATTACTATTCGAAAACTTCGAATGAGTGAACAATCTGAAAATTTCCAACATACTAGTGTACTGATACAATACTGATACTTAACAAAATTATTTATGATACTGATACGATACTGATACTTTGATTTTTTGAATTGATACGATACCGATACAATGAAATGAGGGTCCGGTTACAACACTAATATGTGTATTGTATCTTTTATTCTTGGGATTCTGCCGTACAACTCCTTATTTGTAACGTGATCTCTCCATAACTTGTTAAGCGCACCATGCATGTATATACTTTGTACATACGCATCAACTTTATTCTCTAATATTGAGGTTAGAGCCATTCGAAGCGACAAATTAGGATGTTTCAGATGTTTCGCAACATATATTTTGGATTCTGTTCGAAGCGACACTAGTATGATTCGAATGATTCGAATCATATATTTTGGATGTTTCAGTTGTTTCGAAGCAGGGAATTTTGGCTCATTTTAGATCACTATATAGTACAGGTTAGACCTGTCAATCATTGCACCTTTATCTCCCTCACGGGGATATAGTACAGGTTATGTCTGTCTATCATTTCACCTTTATCTCCCTCACGGGGATATAGTACAGGTTAGACCTGTCAATCATTGCACCTTTATCTCCCTCACGGGGATATAGTACAGGTTAGGTATGTCTATCATTTCACCTTTCTCTCTCTACATGGGGATATATAATGTATTAAGGTACATGTTATGCATGATTATCATCGTACATTTCTCGCTCTATAGGGACATATATAAGGATATATAGGGACATCGTACAAGTTATGAGTATCATTGTACCCCTCTTTACATGGGGATACTCATTATACATGAATAACACCGTACGACGTACGGCGTACGTATCTCCTTATATGGAGCTATTGTATAAGTTAGGCTTATTATCAAGTTATATCTTAGTTACAATTAATATGACTATACTGTTCAATATTAATAAATATTCTATAATAATAATAATAATAATAATAATAATAATAATAATAATAATAATAATAATAATAATAATAATAATAATAATAATAATAATAATAATAATAATAATAATAATAATAATAATAATAATAATAATAATAATAATAATAAGGGAAATTAGAGACATTTGGTTATGAGTAAACACTTTATACAAGTTATTGGATATGATGAAAGGAAGCAACCAACATAACAATAACAATAACAATATAATAAATAATGGTATTTATGATGGCATTTTTATCATACATACGATAATATACTAGATATTGATATCTATGATGTTATAATTTATCTGATTAGCATATTTAAATATACATCTTTACACTTTTTTAATATCGAGTTTATTTATTGTTATCCCTGATTTATTATTTCACTAACTTTATATCATACATATATCTAAATAACACATTTGCAACATCACGGTCGTAGGCCTACATGATTTGCAAACTAACTTCCGGTATGTAATAGACAACTTCATAGAGTCATTGTTATCCACAAGGTTGCTGTTAAGATTACATATCATAGTCATATCACTGTAATCTTAACAATACGAGTTTAGATTAACCGAATACAATGATCACTAATTAACTATCGTGACAGCTTTTGATAAATGGAATTTTTAGAAATCACCAATACAATAATAAAGTTAATGTCAACCTTAGATAATGGATGGAATACATACAATTTTATTAGAGGAAAGTCTCTGATTACCGACCTCTAAATGATTATTTGTAATAACTTATTCAATATTAATTATATTTATCTGAAATTTGTAATTAGGGTAATATTATGGAAATGAATAATGTGGATATTTTAAATTGTTGATATAATTATATTTACAAGAATAAACAGGGGGTCGGTAATCGGATACATGTGCCTAATACCGACCCCCTTAAATAATCGCGGTATAAATAATTGTAGTATTATAATATCCAATAAAAATAGTAAATATATATAAATATAATTAATTATATCATGCACACAATTTATTTTTTATTGAAATTATGTTTTATAGTAATATTACATTTAAATTTAAACTTTATAGTAATTATATTAAAATAATGTATATTATTATTTAATATTTATTTATTAATCAGTATGTATATAATCAACAGTAAACATGAATCATAAATCTATATAAATGATATAAAAACAACTTACGACATATTTTAAAGTAAAACAAGGATATATTTTGGTTGGATATTATGAATCACATGGGGTCGGTATTAGGGTAAGTTAGGGGGTCGGTAATAGGAAAATAATATGGGTTGATATAATTAAGATATATTGGTTAATAGTTATTCAAATTAAATTATTTTTATAACAATTATAAAAATTGTATTGGTCTACAATATTATAACAGTATTAATGTTTCTTTTAATTAATAAAGTATTTACAATGATTTAAAAAAAGTTATTATTCAAATATTTAAAAGTAAACACAGAATATTACATTTTATCAAATAACAATTGTAGGATTAAATATTTTTTAAAACAAAATAGTTATTCATATTTATCATTAAATTACTAACAGTTCATCTATATACAATTTTTTGATATCACTTATAGTTACTGATATACGATAGGGGGTCGGTATTAGGAGGGAGTCGGTAATCGGAGACTTTCCCCTATATTGTATAATTTCTATGACTATAGTTTAAATAATAAATATATTAACTTCGTTCGGTGTTATCTAGATCATGTACATGTATACACTACGAATATATTATAGACATAATATTTCATTAATTATCAGTGTAGTAATAGCAGAAGAAACCTAACTTACGAGTTCTGTCTCTCTAGTCAGATACGTCATTATTCCGATATTCCACATAATAATAGTTTGCCTATAGGCATTATATATAATTATATATAATTTAATAATTAGTGATTTTACCATACTTATTCACGAACAATTCTTGTTAATAACGAACTAATTAATTATTGTTTTATACAATTTCAACATCTATGCGCGAATATATCAATACCTACAGTGATCTTTTTTATTTCCTAATTATAATATGCTGATCCAAATATTAGATTAAATCACATTTCGGCGAATATTATTCTATTTTATCATAAAGCGCTGTTCACATGCATGAACAATATATTCCAGCAATTTCGTCGTAGAATTCTTAAGAATTCCAGTTTCAAAATCCTCTAGCGGTATCAATTTGAGGGTGTTCACATGAGCAATATATTCTTGAAATTTTCGCATTAGAATTCTTAAAAATATTTTATGAATTTGTGAATTTAAGTTCATTATATAATAATAACAATAATACTATTTATTAGAAGAATTTATTTTTTTTCTGTTAACTTACAATGATATTTATATAATGTTTTCTTCTAAAGAGCTTCAAATAATATTAATATTTTCTGTTGTTGTTGCCCATTAAATATATATTCATAAAGTGGTAATATAGGGGAAAGTATCCTAATACGGGCACTTTAACAATATATGGTCTTAACATTTTATGACTCAAAAATTACAATTTATTAATATTATATGATTATAGATATTATTGTGATTTTAAAATTTTATTTAATCTTTTAATTCCATAGATAACGAGGGTGTCCGTATTCAGTACTCATGTCCGAATACGGACACCCTGTGTTATAATACGGATACTCTATATACGACTATATAAACTACATATTATTGATGAATCATTCAGAAAAATTACAATTACATTATTTATAATTATTTTTATGAATAATTTATTCCAATTTAATTAGTTAATAATTTATTTATTTTTATTATTTTTTAATTAATAATACAATTTAAGTATCTAAATAATAATTTTTTTAGATTTAGCTTTATCGGTGGTATTAATATTATAACGCACGCGATTTTTATGAAAATCAGAATACTTCATACGATGCGCGCTGATTGGTTATAGGGTGTCCGTATTAAGACATCTAGAGTGTCCGTATTAGGGACTTATATGACCTCTAGATAGGGTGTATGTATTAAGACATTTAGAGTGTCAGTATTAGGGACTTATATGACCTCTAGATATATGCTTATAACTTAATGAATATTTGATAACAAATATAGAAATTTATATATCATTTTTAGAATGTTTTATATTTTAATAATATATTGTTATATTTTATATCTATACATTTGTATATTCTTTAGAAGGTTTTTAGTTGACATTTTTTTTCATAAATTTAAAAACGTAATAAAAAAATCAGTTTATTGGATATATCAGCAATATTTTGAATAATTAAAAAATAAAAAATAATTTTTTAGACTATTTATGTAATTATGAATATTTTATTCATTAAACATTTTTTTATAGTATTTATTGTTTCTGAGATACCGAGAGTGTCCGTATTCGGGCACTGTCCGTATTCGATTACTTTCCCCTACATATATTCAAAATTTAATAAATATAAAGAGTTAATCCTATATAAGGAATTATATATTATTATTATAATTATTAATTAATTATTATTAATTATAAATTAATTATTAATTAAAAATTCGCAAACGCTTAAATAACTTATTAATCACTTATAATCGTAAAAGATAATAAATAGATTGTCACCTAGAAAGGTAAATGCATATGCATTAATACTAGTCAGTATAATTTCTCGTGCGTTTATTTACAAATTACATAAATTGTCACAAAAACTAGAATACATTCGGATTAGAACATTTAGCAATAATCGCAGAAAAATATAGACTTTTACAATTTTGCAATTATTAAGAATTCTACTGCGAAATTGTATACAAGTGAACCTATAGATTGATCATGAGAGCATCGCTTAAAGAGTTATTTCTAAATTATGATTGAATACGCTTTAAAATATGTATTTATACGACTGTTAATATACATTAAAATATTAAATATAATAATTAACTTAATTTACCTAACAAAATCAATATTTTAAATATCGATATTTAGGTCTAAGAAAAAATGTAAATTTTCAGAACACTTCAATAATATATCATACAAATAATTTGTAAAATATAAATTATTTGGTTTTAATGTTGATTATATATATATATGTATATACTATAATAATACCAATATAGGTTTAATTAATATAAGTATACATACGTAGCATATCAACACACATGATAACATACGATGTGTTAACATTTTGTGCAACAGAAAAATGTAAGTTTGTCAACATTCTTTTTATTGATTTTGTAACTCCCGCGTTAATTAATCATCTCTGATATGTTAAACTTTGAGGGAGTATAGATATCAGATCGACTTGGTGACAGTTCCTAATTTTTAGCGCGAGTCATTATATATAATGATTTACCTATATATATATATATATATATATATATATATATATATATAACAATCTGAACCATACATAACCACCATTACGAACAATGTGACAACAGGGCAAGTTCTACGACCACTACACGAACCTAACTCGTAAAGCGGTGCTGGCCTTGAAGTGGATTACGTCATACTGTCGGCAGGCTCGTTACGTAATGAAGGTGGACGATGACGCATTCGTTAACGTCGAGAGGGTGTTCTACGAGATGGAACACTACTACCCCGTTGCGGATAGGCCTATCATATCGGGTTAGGGTAGAACGAGGCGCAGTGTCAGGGGTAGTTAATAATTAATAAGTATATTGTATATATTGTAATATATATAGTAATAATTATAAGTTTATAATATGATATTACAAGAGATCCGTCTCCTCAAATAATGTTTAATAACTATAACTATAGTTATAATATATTAAAGAGCTGATAAATATATATATATATATATATATATATATATATATATGTATGATAAAATATGTATACGTAATAGAGAATATGTTTCTTAATTATAACTATATGAATATATTAATTTTTGAATTGGGACCCCTTTGACAAATCCTCGTTGATAAGTATTTTCAAATAATTCTTTACATAATAATTTGAGACAACTGTATATGAAAAACAATATAATAAAATACATCTACCAATATATACTAAATAAATAATATTATGATACAATTAATTATGAAAAATTATAAAACTGGGGGCAAACAATAATAGTGGGGGCAATTTCCCACAAAACACCCCATAAAGGCATTGCTGTATACCCTATACACATATACGCATACAATCACATGCGCACGCGAGCACATACAATTAGGCATGTGTAGGGTAAGAGTGATTTTAAACATGCTATTGGTTATCGATTCCTTACCGGCATTTGGAACATCAAAATATAAGTATAGAGAATACACAACATTTTTTTTTTTTAATTTAGGTCAATATTGTACATGCGCCAGGCTGGTCAAATTTAACAACATTTAACATGGGAATAGATTGGAGAATACCAAAAAAACATAAATATGTATATTTTTCACAGTTATAATTAAGCTACAATCATGAAATTTTCAGAATATGTGTAATGTGTATAGTTCCTTTGAATATTATAAATTCATAACAAAATTAATTTTATTTCTAGGATTTTTTTTTAAATTATAGGATTTTCCAGAATTTTTTTTAACCTCTCATAATTGTGTACAGAATTGTTATATTTTATCAATTTATATTATATATAACAAAAAAAAACAATTAATTAATCACTATATATTACAATTTGGCCGAAAAAATAATAACTACCCTGGTATTTCTTTAATTTTGTTAAAAATCATCAAAAAATGACCATTTTTTCTGTGGATTGGTACCTTTACACATTTTAAGATTTTTTTTTTTTTTTTTTTCTACTTCATCTTAAGATGTTATATTTTAACGTACAAGTATTATAAATTTAAAAAAATAACTCTTTATAATTTTAATAAATAGTCAAAGTGGCCTAATTTTTTAGAAAATTTGTATATATATAAAATTTATTTTATTGTTTAAATTAATTATCTAATAACTAATATTGTAATTAGGGATACTATAGATAATATTGACTATATATTAATGTTATCTATTAGAAGAATATAGTATTTAAAAAAAGTACTCATTATTATATATATACCCATTACAATACAATACAAATAAAATGTACAGAATTCAAATAAATGTCCTCAAGGACATTTATTTATAAACATATACAATACAATTACATAGGAATAACGACATTTCGAGATTTTTTTTTTTTTAATAATTTTGTTTTTTAAAACCTCCGGCGCACCACCAATAATGAACCAACATGAATATGGTTTAATACAATAGTATCATGAGCATCATATCTATAGAATCTACTATGCCGGTTTAGGATATTTAAAATTAAATCACTCTTAGTGTAGGGGCGCTGGAGCGATTCTGTGTGTAGGGGGGACCAACCAATCAACAAAATGTTGTGGTAAAAGTGGGGGGGGGGCCAATACATAGGAGTTCCCCAGATTTTAAAGGAGGGGGGCATATCCCCCGTCCCCCCTGTTGCAGCGCCCCCTAGTCACGTGACATCGTACACCCCCCACCCCTGCAGGACAATGGTACTCCCGGATGTTGATACGAAGGGGTGGAGATTGCGGCCGTTGGTGTCTCAGTCAGGCTGACCGCTGGTTCCGCGCTGACCAGCCTTTCTACCCTCCGTACTGTAGTGGTCTGGCGACCGTAGTGTCCGGAAGTCTCGTACCCCATGTGTATAGGTTAGTACGAGGGGTGCGCGGCGAGGGTGGGGTGAGGGTGGGGTGATACAGCCACTGTATACTGTGTATCGACAACCCTTCTTACATAGCTATATATATATATATAGATTATAGAATATATATATATATATATATATATATATATATATATATATATATATCTTAATCTTGTTAAATAGGATGGATTTTATATCTAAACTTTCAGAAAACTATGAATTTATTATTATATATATAGGATATAGGCTTAATGTTTCTATACACTATCAGAGAAACAGGAAACATGTACAATGTACAATGTACAATGTACATTGTACATGTGATATATTCTGACTAAGAAAGTTTTAAGAAAAACTATATTTATAATGTAATTGAATTAAGATTATAATCCTATTATAATTAATCTAATATATATTGATATTAAATATTAAATATTAAATTAAATATTATATTTAATGGTATGTAGGTATAATTAGTGGTAGCCTATGTAATACTTGTTAATATACTATATACGCTATGTATTATACACGTTAATATTACAGTAGTTATATGATAAATCCGTATATTAACTCATGAAGCATTTGAAGTTAAATTACAAATTGTTACATTAATAAATATGATAAATATTCTAATAAGTTGTAGTTGTAAACCATTTTAAAATTTTTATAAATAGTATATATATGTATATATTATCATTTTCATTATTATATAAAACATAGAGATCATATATCAAAGTACGTCTATCGATACCTCAGTACTACATTACATGTGTGTGTGTATGTGTGTGTGTGTGTGTATGTGTGTGCAGTTCACATATCGCCTGGCCCATCAAATAGGTAACACAATACGCTAGTAGGGATATACATATTCGGTGAAATACTCAATATTTAATGACAACTATTGCATAACTATGTATGGTTATACACAATAGTGAGATATAGCGAGGCTCTGTACACTGTAATACATAGTAATACATAGTCATACTTATGCAATCCATAGCATAGTTATGCATACACATATCGACTATAGTCAATACTATATGATATTTGTGATTAATATAGATCATATAGATTTACGTATGATACTTAAGATTCACATCTCATTCTAATCGATATATGTATTCGTGTGTATTTAAATTAAGTTATATTCTAGTATACCATATATATATATTTGTTGATTATAAATTTAAAAAATATATTTAATTAAAAACTTAAATATATATATATATATATATTTGTGATGAATATGATGATTAGTTTCTAGGCCAATAATATAGGATATATAACACATTCGTTCATGTATGATTTAAAAGCTATACAATGGGGTGAATATAATAATAATATAATAAATATATTAATAGAACGCTAGTAGGAATATATACATTAAGAAAGTGATAAGAATGTATGAAATTTATGTACATTTATATATGATAAATGTGATTGGGTTTAGTCAAATATATTTGAGGAAAATGGAGTTCTAGAGATTTGGGGCTATGACATTATAAGTAATATCTCAGATACATTCCAATTATCCTCTATAGGGGGAATACTCTCTTATCTTGACCCCGAGCATTATTCCATTAATTCTAGATAATTCCGCTACTTCACCCATGAGTCACGACTCTATCAAACTCCAAGGAGTGCACTACTTCTCAAATATAAAATATAATAACGCATTCACGTTTATTAAACTATCATTATTACTTGCTATCTTTACTGATTAATTATCTATTTATGTATTAGTCTTGCCATCTCTACTTTGTTGTTGTTTTAATTCTGATGTCCTTTATTATTATTATGTTTTATTTAATTCACGCATAAGCGAATGGCATTCAAAAGCCATTATTATATGTTTAAATAAATATTAATTCGTCATATATATATATATATAAATATATATTTTTGTAGATATATTAAACATAATTAGGAACTTACCGATATTACTCCGTCTAATCGATACCCTCTACACATGTCGCCAGGATCGCTATAGAAGACCCGGATGTGCTGTGGATAGACGACGTGTGGTTGACAGGAATAGTGATGGCTAAACTTAAACCACAGGTTGCGTGTATAAACCCGTATGTATACCGTGTATAAGTGTTAGTACATTTATATCAGAGAGATCTATAGAGAGAAAGAGCCTTCATTATAGCTCTGTGATTTATACGTACATACTAGCGATGTGCATGATGTCAGTCAAATCTAAAGCATCGTTGCGGTCTCCGTCTCAGTTACCTAAAGTCTCAACTCGGCTCGGGCTCGTTTGGCTAGAGTCTCATCTCGGCTCGGGCTCGTTTTTTTCCGAAAATGAAAGTCTCGGCTCGGCATCAAAAAGCTCGGCATCATTTACATCACTAGTACACACCTTACTATGCACTATTATCTCATGGTATACCAGTGATGTATATGATGCCGAGATTTTGATGCCGAGCCTAGACTTTTGGTTAATGATGCCGAGCCGAGACTTTCATTTTCGGAAAAAAAAAACGAGCCCGAGCCGAGATGAGACTCTAGCCAAACGAGCCCGAGCCGAGTTGAGACTTTAGGCTATAGCGTTTACCCGCGAACGAGATATGTGTATATATGTTATGGAAGCTAATATATGTAGGGGTGAATAGTATTAATTTAATAATAACTATTAGGGGAAGGTATAGCTAATATGCACAGGGAGATGATAGATTAGACACTTGTATGTTACACGCTGACACGATTAAGACCATATATTGACTAGTTTAATGAACATCCGTATTCATTTCCGTTCCCAACTTTCTATATTTAACTATTGATATATAAAACTTAACATTTTACATTTTTACACATTTACATATTTATATATATATATATATATATATATATATATATATATATATATATATATTGGTACACCAATAAATTATATATTATATATTATTTTATGTTAATGTTATTACTATATTTTTTATTAATTATCGTTACTGTATATATCATATCACAATACTAATAAGTACTAATACCATATATGGTATATATACACTATATTATATTTAATTTATAAACATGTCATAAACTTACATAAGTAATGTCATATTGGATATAATATCCAACCGCAATGAAATGTATTGATAATTTTAATACATCAATTATTACAAAGAATTTTTTTTATTTAAAAGTATATATGTAATAATCATAATAATAGTATTTATTTATTGAAATCTCACATATATATATATACAGTCAACTCTCGGTAAGTCGAACTACGGATAAGTTGGACTTATCGATAAGTCGGATACATTTAGTTGGTTTGGTTGGATTTGTATCTAGTTCCATATTAAATTTATCGGATAAGTCGGATTGGCTTGGATAAGTCGGACTTATCTATAAGTCGGACACATATTAGTGTCATTTTTATGACTTTTATACTGGATAAGTCGGAATTTTTATAAATTGTCAGAAATGTTTATTTTAAATAATATATATTATAATTTTAGTAAGTAATAGTATTGAATATAACATTTTATGTTATTGATTGTTGTATAATTCCACATGTCGGTAACCCTTTAACTCACGCTGTGCATCTCATGTCTTATTTGCATTATATTCTGAATCTCGGATAAGTCGGACACTTTTACCGGTCCCTTGAAGAGTCCGACTTATCGGGAGTTGACTGTATATATATATATATATTGAATACAATACAAATAACGGTTACAAATGGGCCACTCAAGAAGTCAGAGATCTATATAAATAACGGTGAGGCCCTGGACAATACAATACAAATAGTAAATTTTGTTTTCTTTTTTATATATATATATATATATTTGATCGTTAAATTATAACTGCTAATTTCGTACCACCCTACAGTTGCGACGGATTCGCTTCAACGACAGGTACGAACTCTCCGAACAGAAAGCGTTGACAGCCTACCAGACATACGCCCGTACCACCTCGGAACGGCTGCGGCTACCTTACTTCGTACATTGTGAGCGCGACACTGCCAACGTAAACACATTGTGGGCGTGTCTACTCACCGGATTAGTGTCACGTGGCTATTACGTTACGCCCATTCTACTGACGGATCTAAAGGAGGCGTGTCCAACGTACAGTATCGACGTGTAGTATCGTGTATTCATTAAAATCAATATATTAATTAACCGCATTGATTTTGTTTGATAAAGCACGGAGTTGTTCATGTTGATATTATTTAATAAAAACGTATTGTCGTTCGAAACCTATTGCCATTATTTATAATAATACACTATACTAATATATAAGATTAACTTTGAGATCGACGGACATTGTCATACAATTTCCATCGATCGTAAAATTATAGTTATACTTACTCTATATTATATATGTGTATGAATTATGCAGACAACTAATAATACACCGACATCATATAAAAAATAGACTTATTATTATCATTCTTATTTTAAATATAATACAAATATTTATTTACATAATAATAATAAACTGTTTTACATTTATTTATATTAGTATATATATATATATATATATATATATAGTATATTATATTACATATATTATATACATATATGATAATAATACAATGTTTTACGCATGCGCGACACACACTGTATAGTGTACAGTGTTAGATGCGTATTACATATATATACGTAGTATCTAAACGTTATATATAACGTTTAGATACTACGAATACAATACTCCTGTATGTAATAATGCAGTAAGGAATGTATGCATGTTGTATACATAATAATATAGTTACTTATATTAACTTAAAAAAATACGATCACAAAATATAAATAAATAAATAAATATATATATATATATATATACATTAATATATAAACGCTTAAATAAATCACATTTTACTATCGGGTTGCTGCCTCTCTATTGTTATGTAACCGACATCTTCTAGGTGTGGCTCTTCTGTAATTACGTAACTTTGCACTTTGGGTTTCGTGACCACGTGATTCGCGGGTGATTCACCGGAAGTGATCGCAAATGTTTCTATAGAATCTTTATCTATGCGAAGCGTTTTTATGATAATATTGTATATGATAATGTTGAATTATGATGATAATAATTTAATTTAATATATTATAATATATATAATGTTTTCATAACACATTTTTTGTTATCAAAATATGAAAATCAATTAAACAATTGATAATCTAATTTTATTCTTTTTTACTTTTGTAGCTTATTTGTTTTAGTTTTTATATTTTGTTTTTTTTTTAGCTATTCTATTCCATTTATAGTTTGGCATTCAGAATTCAACTCGTTTCTGTGATTTTTTATATAACTTTATTTCTTTTATATTTAAACTTGAATTATTGATACATATTTGTTATTCTTTCAATAATTTATTTTTAACTTAACTTATTGATACATATTTTTATTCTTTACATTTTAATTAATTTTAAATTTTGTCTACTTAATGTATTTTATTTATTTATTATTATCTTTTATATCTTATATGTAAATACGAAATATATAGTTAACTATTATAATTAAACAATCAATGTTCCTGTCCCCTGTATGAATAAATCGCTGGCAACAACCTGAAAAGACCAAGGTCTTATTTTGAATCCATTTGGATAACGAAGAAAGAAAACAAAAAGAAAACTAAATGAAAAAAATAACATTAATTACTCCAATAAACTATATCTATCTATCTATCTATCTATATTTATATTTTTTAACTCATGAGATTCTAACGTATCTATAGAATATGATGATTGGGGAATTTCTCGAAAAAAAAACAAATATATTTGTTTATTAACTTCTCCATTATTTCATGCTTTACAACATGAAATAATAAATCTGATTTATATATATAGTTAATTTATGACGTAGATTATAAATATATATAATATATATATATATATATATATATATATATATATATAATTCATTAAAAATTAGTTGAGTTAAATTGTAGTCATAGTTCATTATTTATCAGATTATCTAAATACCATACTTGTATATATGTATATGTCAGAAAGTGTAGTAGTAGTAGTAGTAGTAGTAATAGTAGTAGTAGTAGTAGTAGTAGTAGTAGTAGTAGTAGTAGTAGTGTACTATAGTAGTAGTAGTAATAGTAGATTTTTTTTTAATTTGGTTGAGTGTGTTTCGTTGGTTATATTCCTGGTGAGTTTATTCCAATGAGATGAATCGATTGAGTTTTAAAAGTATATTATTTATTACCTCAAGTTTCTATCTTTAAATTAACCAATTCTTTGATGTAGGAAGAATTGTATTTATTTCAATACGTATAATATGTAGAGTTTTTTAATTGGTAAATGTAGTCGATGTACTTTTTTTATGTATATATGTTATATATTGGTTTTGAAAGTTACAACAATAAGTTGGCAGGGATGGATTTAATAGTGTTATAGTGTTTAGTAAGTTATGTGGGTTGTTTATATGTTGGGTACTGGTAGGTTTGGGTAATTATGTGTATAAATGAGTTTGTAATATGTAAAGATGATCGCGTGGAAATGAGGAATAGGGTATACTGGGTATTCTCATGGGTATGCATCGTGCCTATAGGCAACTCTTATATCGAGAGTGTGGCGCGAGGTATCGTACGTGATATCGATGAAGATAAAAGCGGCTGAGACAGCTCTACACCAATCAGCATCGAGACAGATCTACACCAATCAGCGTCGAGAACTAATCGATAATCATATATGATTATATACATGTAACGATATCCATCTGTGTTTAATGATCTTTGATAATGATCATTGATAAAGACACAAATAAACATTTAACCCAATATTTACGATCACAAACAGTTAAACCCTAATTATTAATTATATAAACAACCGACGTTATAAGGTAAGACTATATATTTATATATCATAGTTTAGCCTCACAATAAACAATATACCACGCAAACGTTACATGGCATCTACGGTTAATAACTAACGCAAAAAAAAAAAAGTTGTTTTATATGCAAAATTATTTATAAAAAAAATAAAAATAAAAATTTATTTATTTATTTATCTGAAAAGTTTTTTATTTTTAAATTGTATTTAATGAAATCATTTGTTATATTTTTATTACATGAATATATAAAGTCATGTAAATTGATATATAGAAAGTAACGTTAAATTCAAAGTTATATTATTTAGGTAGTGTGAAAATAAAAAAAAAAAAAAAATATAGTATTTTTATTTCGACACATGATGACACATTTGCCGATACCACAAACGTTCGACATTGAAGCACATGACGCCGAGACGCAGTGGAAACACTGGAAAAAGAGCTGGGAGTATTATGTGTGTGCATCAGAACTGGATGAAAAGAAACCAAAAGTACAAGTTGCAACCCTATTAACAATAATGGGAGAAGACTGTCGGAGGATTTTCGAGACATTCAATATTGACCAAGAAGATATAAATACGCAGAAAGTATTAGACAAATTCAATGAAAGAATAGAACCACAAAATAGTACAATATTTGAGAGATGTCTATTCCAAAGAAGAGATCAGGAAACAGCAGAGACACTGACGAACTATATAACAGAGCTGAGAATACTCAGCAAGAAATGTGAATTTGAAAATATTACACCGGAAGAAATATTACGAGATCGTATAATAAGCGGCATGAAAGACAACGAATTACGAAAGAGGATTCTATCTAGGGCTGATGTTAATCTCGATACAGTTATAAAATTATGCAAAGTATTAGAAACGGCAGCATCACAGGCAGAAGCCTTCGAGAGCAAAAATCAAATTAATGCGATATACAAAAAGAAACAGGTAAACACAAGACCGAACAGTAGCGAGAAATATAAATGCAAGAAATGTGGAGAAACACACGAAAAAAGAAGCTGTCCGGCATACGGAAAAACTTGTTATCTATGCAAAAGAAGCAATCACTATGCAAAAATGTGCACAGCACAGAAAAATTACAATACACAAAAAGGCTATCATACAGCGAATACAGCACAGAAAAACTATCACACACAAAAAGAAACACATACAACGAACACAGTATATCAAATCCAAGAAGATGAACCCGAAATATATTCAACGACAACACTCATGAAGGAGGAAACAATAACGTTAAATACACAATGGAACACCAAATTGAGATTACAGATAGATACAGGGGCGAATGTAAATGTAATAACACTCACTGAGTACAAAAGAATATCAGGAGACGTAAATGGGCAGAAGATAGAAAAGAACAAATTCAAAAACATAACAGCATTTGGTAACAAGAAATGGCCAATAATAGGTGAAAGAATCATTGAAGTACAAAGAAGAGAAAACAAAATAAAACTGAGATTGCTGATAGTAGAAGGTGGAAAATTTCACTCCATATTAGGTCGAAGAGCATGTTTGGCACTACAATTAATAAAGATACTAGACAGTGACGCAAGAATATGTCAGGTCGAAGAAAAACAAAATAAAATCTTAGAAAAATATCATGAAATATTCAACGAAGAACTAGGAGTTATAAAAGGAAAATACACTATAAAACTAAACGAAAAATGCAACCCAGTAAAACACTGTCAGAGAACAGTGGCAGCACCGTTGCAAGAAAAAGTATTAGAGAAAATAAAAGAACTAGAAGAGAGAAAAATCATAAAACAAGTCACAAAGCCCACAGAATGGATATCATCAATGGTAGTTACGAGAAAGAAAGATAATACCGTAAGAATCTGTTTAGACCCAAAAGAACTGAATCTAGTCATACAAAGAGAACATTTTCCACTACCAACCATAGAGAGTATAACACCAAAACTGAACAAAGCAAAATTTTTCACAGTCATGGACGTAAAGGATGGATTCTGGCATATAGAACTCGACAGAAAATCACAAGAACTAACGACATTCAATACACCATGGGGAAGATATATGTGGAAAAGATTACCGTTTGGTATATGTTCAGCACCGGAAGTCTTTCAAAGACGGATGACCGACATGGTAGAAGGACTGAAGGGAGTGGAGGTGATAGCGGATGATTTTCTAATAATAGGATATGGAGACACAGAAGAAGAAGCTTCAGAAAATCACGACAACAATGTAATACAGTTTTTAGAAACGTGCAAGAAAAACAACATAAAGCTGAACAGAAACAAAATAAGATGGAAAAAGAAAGAAGTACAATATATTGGGCATACAACCACATCTAGGGGGTTGAAACCAGGTGAAGGAAAAATTTCGGCAATAGAAAATATGCCCACACCAGAAGACAAATCCGGGGTGAGAAGAATCTTAGGGATGATTCAATATTTGGAGAAATTCTTACCAAGATTAGCCAATAAAACCAACAGAATGAGATTACTGACAAAAAAATCTACAAAGTGGAATTGGGGAAAATCAGAAGATGAAGAATTCAAAGAACTGAAGAAAATTGTAGCAGCGTCTTACGATGTCAACAAAGAAGTAACTATTCAATGCGATGCATCACAATATGGTTTAGGAGCAACACTAATGCAAGAAGGACAACCCATAGCATACGCTTCAAAAGCACTGAACGAAACACAACAAAGATACGCAATAATAGAAAAATAATTATTAGCAGTACTATTTGCATGCAGCAAATTCGATTTCTACATCTATGGGAAACCAAATATTAACATACAATCTGACCATAAACCATTAGAAGTATTAACGACAAAACCAATCAACGAGATAACGACAAGATTACAACGCATGATGATGTCATTACAAAGATACGACATAAAGGTAAAATACACGCCAGGGAAAACAATGTACATCGCCGACACATTAAGTAGAGCTCCAGAAGATAACGCGGATATCAACACGATCGAAGAAGAGATAGATTTGTCAACGCTAGCAATATCTCCAGATAGATTAAAGAGAATTCAAGAAGCAACGATAAATGACAACACCAGCCACACAATCAAGGAACTATGCAGAAATGGATGGCCAAAATTAAATATGACACCAGAAGAAGCAAAAGACTACTACTCAATCAGATCAATCATCACCTCAAACGATAATCTCATATTCAAAGAAGACAAATTAATAGTACCACTTCGACTACGTAATGAAATGTTAAATGTAGCACATGCATATCATGGCGGAATTGGAGCATGCCTTAGAAGAATACGTGAAGTCATGTACTGGCCGGGTATGAGCAAGGAGATGTACAACACCGTAAAAAGGTGCGAAACTTGCAGAAAATTCGCAATTAACAACAAAGGAAACCAACCAATGATACAACATGAAATAGGAGAAACACCATGGGAAAAATTGGGAATAGATTTATGTGAGGTCGATGGACGGCAACTATTAGTTGTGATCGATTATTATTCTAGCTACATATCGGTAGCAAGACTAAAGAAAACATCAACAACTGAAACAAATCAACAATTAATGAACCTATTCGCAATACATGGTATCCCGCAGAAAATAGTATCGGACAATGGACCACAATTTAGAAGCGAATATGAGAAGTTTGCCAGAGAATTAGACATCGAAATCATACACTCAAGTCCCTTATACCCAAAAAGTAATGGTAAAGCAGAAAGTGCAGTAAAGATAGTAAAGAGTTTATTTAAGAAATGCAAAGACGCAAAAAGAAGCGAACAACTGTCAATACTGGATTGGAACAACACCATAAGTGAAGGAGAAAAAGTATCACCAAGCGAAAAATTGTTCGGTAGGAAAGCTAGAACCTTACTACCAATACACAAAAACAAGCTTAAACCACGAGATAACAGGCGCGAAGAAATAGAAACCATGAAGGAAAAGAAAAATAAACAACGCGAGTACTACGACAGATCAATAAGAGAGTACAACAAGATTGAAGTGGAAGACAGCATACAGATCAAATTGCCGAATCAGAAAACATGGACGAAAGGAAGATGCATAGAGTCATTAGACAACAGAAAATACAAAGTGGAAGTGAAAGATACAGAATACATAAGGAATAGAAAAGACATAAAGAAACTAAATGAAGAAGAAAACGAAGAAATAAGACAAGAAGGCAGTGATAATGAAAGTAAGAAAAATAATCATGAAATCAAGACGAATATTGATTATCAAAGACCACAAAGGAAGAGATGGCTACCAAACAAATTAGGTGGTGGCCTGATAACAAAGTAAAGCACTTTGGGGTAATCAATTCGATTTTGTGTTTTCGTTTCAACCATTTTTATATCGTTAGACGAATTGATTATATTATTATTTTATTATTATGTTATTATTATTAAATACTCTTTATTATTAGTACAATTAGTCAGTGCAGGAAAAGTATTATTATTTTATTATTATTACAAAATACACATATTACACAAGCCACAAACCACACAAACAAATACCATGTAAGAGGCTAATACTATAGATATGTATATAGTCTTTCCAGATAAAGAAAAGAGGATGTAACGATATCCATCTGTGTTTAATGATCTTTGATAATGATCATTGATAAAGACACAAATAAACATTTAACCCAATATTTACGATCACAAACAGTTAAACCCTAATTATTAATTATATAAACAACCGACGTTATAAGGTAAGACTATATATTTATATATCATAGTTTAGCCTCACAATAAACAATATACCACGCAAACGTTACAATACACTAACGGACGAACCGGATTGGATCGACCGCATCGTTACCTGTTACCTGTTACCTAATTGGTTTAGGCACTTCCATCAATTTCTTTATTGAAGTTTTCGGACGTGCTTTCAATATATTATTGGGCAAAAAGGTATGTTTTGAGCTTTGATTTGAATGTTACAGTTGAGTCAATTGATCGGATATGGTGAGGTAGATCATTCCAGATTTTTGGAGCATGGATGGAGAAAGATTTATGTTGGGAAGATGTTAAATGTAATAGAACTGGAGTTTTGAATTTGAATTTGTTTATGTGTCTTTGTTCGTAAATAGTTGTGTTGGGAGTTAGTAAGTTGGCAAGATAGTCTGGTGTGTTATGATGTGTAGCTAAATGTATGGTGAGTGCAATTTTGTAAATTATACGGGATTTTATTGGCAGCCAATGTAATTTGGTTCTCAAAGGGGATATATGTTGTCTGGAATATTTAGTTATGTTGAATATGAATCTGATGGCTGAATTCTGAAGACGTTGGAGTTTATTTATTATAGATTGTGAGGAGGCATAGAGACATGAATTACAGTAATCGAGGCGGGGGAGAATGAGGGATGTAGCGAGGAGTTTTGCAGTATTAAAATTAATGAAGGGTCTTATTGTTCGTAAGTTGTGTAGTATGTAGTTAATTGACTGTGATAGTGATTTAGTCTGGATGTTGAATTGTAGTGTTGGGTCGATTAATATACCAAGATTTTTTATTTTATTAGCATAAGAAATACTCAGATTGTTAATGGTAATTTGTGGTGGAATGAATATGGTGGTAGATGTTTTAATATGCATTGATTCAGTTTTAAGACAGTTTAGTGATAATGAGTTGTTGGTGAGCCAGTTATGTATATCAGTAATGCAGTTGTTAAGTACATTTATGTCGTTGTTAAGGTCTATCAATCTACAGTGTAACTGTATATCATCAGCATACGAGTGATAGTCTATAGTGGGGTATTTGTCAATAATTCTAAATAAGGGAAGTAGGTAGATATTGAATAGGAGTGGACCAAGGACCGATCCTTGAGGTACTCCATGAGTAACTTTACGAGGTTTAGAGATTAGTGAGTTTATACTAATTTGGTAAAAACGATCAGTTAGGTATGAGATGAACCAATCAAGTGCCTTACCAGAGATTCAGATAGAAGTTAGTCGATTTATAAGGATATTATGGTCAAGAGTGTCGAAGGCAGCTGATAAATCAAGGAGAATGACCACTGAACCATGTGGTGATGCAGCAGATAGGTGAATGTGATTAAGGATATGTATCATTGCAGTTTCAGTACTTTTGTGCTTGGTATAGGCACTCTGATATGAGTTTAATATATGATTTTCATGGAGATACGAATTGACGAGCAACAACTCGTTCTAGGGTTTTGGAGAGCGTTGATAAGTTGGAGATTGGTCGGTAGTTGGAGAGGATTGATTTGTCAAGGTTTGGTTTTTTTATGATGGGTGTAACATATGCTGTTTTCATGTAGATTGGAAAAATGCCTGAGGTAAGTGAGTTTTCTATTATTTCTTGGTAATAAGATGCTAGATAAATGAGGTACTTATTTAATATAGAATGAGGAATTGGATCTAGTTCGGAAGATGTATTTACTGCACTGAGGAGTTTTTCAATGGTAGTAGTTGATGGTAATGTGAAGGAGGAAAGGGAATATAGAGGTAGATTATATGGTTCATTGAGTGGTGTAGGGAGTGATTTAATTATATTCATGACTTTAGTATTGAAATATTGGTCAAATGTATCTATTAGCGTTGTTATGGGTTCATTTGGTAGAACACGTAGTGATATTCTACCAAGTAGCTGGTTAGAAATGGAGAAAAGTTTCTTAGAATTAGTTGATGCTTCTTTTAATAGATTATTGTAGTATGATTTCTTAGACTTCTTGAGTAGGGTTCTATATAGGCTACGTTGTTTGATAAATATATTGTAATTATTGAGAGATTTAGATTTTCTCCAATAATTTTCATATAGTCGTAATTTGCGTTTTGATGATGAAAGTTCAGAATTAAACCATTTGCAATTTGGACGTTGTGTTATATATTTATATTTGATGGGGGCAAGTTCGTCAAGGGTTCTTGATAGAGATGTTTCTAATTTTGATACTGAGTTTGAAAATTGTGTGTTATTAAATTTTTTAGAGAATTCAGTGATGAAAGTATTGGTGTCAATATTGTTATATTTTCTATATTTAATATTTATAATGGGTCGAGTTGGTCTTGGTGAGCTAATATGGAAGAATACTAAATGATGATCAGAAAATAGATTCTTTATTGAGTGGGAATTGGTGAGGTTAGAATGTGCATGGGAAATTATAAGGTCAAGTGTATTGCCTGCTATGTGAGTTGGGGATGTTATATGTTGGAAAAAGTTAAATGAGTCTATTAATATATTGAATTGCCTGGTATAATTAGTGTCAAGATTAATTGGGATGTTTAGGTCACCGAGAATGATAGTATGATCAGTGGATGTAGTCAGGAGGTGTTCTAATTCAAGGAGAAACTTAGGAATTGACTTATGAGGTGGACGATAGATAACTATGATGGTGAATTGACGTGAATTAGCCGGGTGAAATGTACAAGAAAATGATTCTGAGTTTTCTAGTGCGAGATCAGTACTGTTTATTAGATTAATATTTGTCTTATATAGGATGCCAACACCACCACCAAGATGGGGGCCGAGTCTATTAAGTTGTGCAAAACTTAGATTGTTAATATTAAGGGATGCAGATATTGCAATATCATTATCCTTAAGCCACGTTTCTGTGAGACAAATAAGATCAAGATGAAGGTCATTAAATAGGTCAAGTGTGTGATCAACTTTATTGCGTATGGAGGAAACATTAAGGATGGCTGCATTAATCTGAGATTGTGATGTGTTGTGAATAAATGGTGGAATTGATAGTGTGGTATCTATTGAGGTGCTAGGAATTGAGATTTTTCTGAGATAATTAGGTCGAGTGGTTGAATGTCATTGTGAAGATTGATGTGATGACTGAGAATTACTGATTGATGAATTCAGTGAATTGGTATTTAATCTATATGCATTGTAGGATGTAGACCATGTATTGTATGTGTCATTTGATATATAAATTGGGTTCTTATTCCAGTCTATCTTGGAGTTGGTCAAATGACGAAGTTCAAAGGAGTTAGTGTAGTCATTGAAGGTACATTTGACATTAGATGGGGCTAGGTTAGATTTTGTTGCATGGAAAAGAACTCTACCATGTGCTCGCTCAGTGATAGATCGTTCAACAAGAATGTATAGGTAATTGTATATTGAGTTACTGCGGATGAATGGAATTTTGGAGTAAAAGTAGGAACACTGACTTGATGTATTAAAGAAAATAATAACAGTTGCATTAGAAAAATTATATGATTTTAGAGCATGTGTAGGTATATTGATGTAAGTGAGTAATTCTAGAAGAAATTCACGAGATTTTTCGGATGGTTTAATATGCTCAATAACTACAGAAAAGGGGGATGGGTGGTTAGGTGAGTAATGGTTGGTAGTGGAAGATGGATTAGGGACTGGTCTAAAATGAGTTGGTAATTTACCGACAAGAAAGTTAATAAGTGGGGTATTGGGGGGGTTATTAATTCTTTTCCATGCAATTTTATCAGATTTGGGGGGGAGTAAGGGAGGTATGCATGCACGGTGAAGGTTATTAAACGAGGGGGTTTAGCTATGGAAGTGATGGATTGTAATCGTTTAGTGGCAACAGGGGATAGGCGAGTGGGGATAGTAAGGATGGTAGGAACAGTGGATGAGTTGTGGGGTGACTGGTGTATGGACTCTGATATAGTTTTGGATGAAGGGTTGGGTGGTGGGGTGAGCGGTGAAGATGTAGAAAAAGTGGGTTGTGGTAGTGCAGGTGCAGGGGAGTGATTGTTAAAGATGGGAGGTGAGCTCATGGGAGAGGTTTGGGAGGAGCTATTGGATAGTATCTTACGTTGGGACGTTCTAGAGTCAGTTCTACAGTTGGTACAAAACCAGTAGAAACCAGATTTTTTGAGGGCAGTCATTTTGTTAAGGGTAGATTTGGGGAGTTTGGAACATGATTGGCAAAGCCACTTACGGCAATGGTCACATTCCGTGAGTGACGTGGCGATAGTGTTACATGAGGAGCATGTGAAGTCAGTGTGGATGGAGTCAGTCATAATCGGGGGTAGAAGTAGTTTAGTGGTAGTAAATGGTAATAAATATTGGACTTAGCTTGATTATAGGTAATAAAGTTAAAATTTTAAATGTAATTAAAGTAATTGTATCGAACGCGTCGACAGTATATGTAAATGTAATAAAGAATACCTGAAGCCTTGTCTTGCCTAATTTACTAAACAATGCAGAATAAAATAGTACATTACATAACATATATATATATATAATCAGCGTGATAAATATATGTCTGTTTAACACGCACACATAAGTGATATTAACTACAGGTCACTAAAGGTCACTAACCACACTGATAGAATCCCACCTTAGTGAGCCATTGTCTACCTTGGGGTGTGTTCAACAGCGCCGCGTTGTGTAGCCACGTGACTATTATTAGAATAGCCCACTGTTACGTAATAGGTGAGGTGTTAAAGGTGTCTCTGATTGGCTGACGATTATGATTGGCTTATCGGAAAATAGCATAGATTACGATAACTCATAGAGTTAAAGTACCATATACCTATAGTGTAGAGTACCGTATACCTAGTACTCTATCTCTATGCGATAACTACACTCTCTAAATAGCTAATCATAATAGCTAATTACCTGCATAATAATATTATAAAGTGAATCTGCTTCAGTGACGTCATCGTTATCGGTGGTGTCAGCGTCATCTCCTAATAAGGCGTTGTACATAAACCACCAGGATAACAACAGGACGGATTCTATAGGGCACACGAATCTGAAAGTGAGGTATTATGTTAATAACATATTAACATAATATAGATAACAATAATACATTTGTATAGTTCTTGGTTTATAATGCTATAGCGTAGAATTATATATATATATAATACATAATAATATTTATTATATATGATAAATATAAATAATATATAAAATTAAAAGGTCTATATTATAATAATAATATATAGAACATTGTAATGATATATCGCTGTAAAGGGATTACAATCAATCCATACATATTACCTATAGTTATGAGTCATAACGTATGAGTCATAACGTATGAGTCATAACTTATGAGTCATAACTTACATATACGCGCGCGCTCGAATACAAACTTGATCATGTACTCCCAGATCTTGGGGGCGTGCCAGTCGTTGATGCCGTACTGATTGATGATCCTGTCTCTGAAGGTGCCCTCGTCGTAGTAGATGATCACGAAGATCAGCATCAGACCGCTGATGAACAATGCGTATGCCCAAGTCATGTCCTACGGGGTGTTAGGTAATAGTACGAATGTATGATGTAACGTAATGTATGCATGAAGGGATACCGATTGATAAAGGGCTAACTAATATATACGCAGGTTTTTTAAGGAAATATATAACACACGCGAAATCTTGTAATTTAATTTTGAATACTAAACATGCCACCCTTGTAGGGTTACTTTTAGAAAAGATGTGTGTTTTTATAATGAAAATTCGTACTATCAATTTTATATTTTTTAAAATGTAAAATAATAAGTTTTAAATTATTATTTATATAATGAAACTAAGTGTTCATTACTAATATATAACAAAGCAATATGATATATTGGTTTTAAATACATATATATATATATATATATATATATATATATATATACTGCCTGTGTGGCTCAGTGGCTAAGGCGTCAGACACACAAGCAGTAGGACACGGGTTCGACCCTCGTCCGGACCATTAATTAATTTTATAAAATGGGTCTTAAAATATTATTTAGAAGTGATCTTATATAATTGTGTATAAACAAATTATCGGCTCTCGTTAAAACCATGGATGCCTTAACATGAGAGCGGCTTCGAAGGGACATTAGAGCCATATATGGTTATAAGTGAAACTTCATCTAAGTTCCTGGATGGGATGAAAGGACTCCACCAAATAAAAATAACAATAACAATAACAATATATATATATATATACATATCTATTTGGTGCGTAAAAAATAACTTATATTGCATGATATTTATTAGAACAATGAAAACATTGTTGTATGAATATCGCTGCAAACCTAAATCTATTTCAGTGATTTCGAAACTAATGCCAGCAGCAACAGGCTTAGCTAATAATTACATTGCATAGATAGGAAATGTTATATCTTTGCTTCGCAAAATCTTTGATATATATATAGGGGCGTCGGAACGATATTTTGTATGGGGGGGCTATTTATTTCTATTTTATATTATATATCCTATTATTTATTACCTATATAATTACTAACTATATCTTATTAATATCGTATACCTCTTTAGTCTATGTTAACCCTTTAATATGCAATTAATAATATTTAATTTTTAAGTAGGAATATATTAGAAAATAAATAATAAACATTACATAATTTATTATTATATAGATATAGATTTTATTTATAAATATACCCATCTCAATTATGTGAATTATTTTTTGATTGAAATTTGCCAATACTAATGCATTGAATCTACTATCTAGCATAGTAGATCGTAACAACGTATTTATTATTCGTAGCTTACTAAATCCACGCTAACATGACACAGAACTTGAGGGGCAAACCAATAAATTTGATCAAATCTATTATGCCGGAATATTTTTTGAATATTAGGAGATTGTTCCATCATGTATATGTTTATCCTCATCAGGTGGTATTTAACTTATTGATTGATTTGAACATATGGAAATTCGATCTTTCAATCGTTAATTCTTCATACATTTTTAATAACATCTATTTAGTGTAGAAAATTAATAGGATTAATGAGATTAATCTAAAAAAACAAACCTTTTTTTAATGAATTATATTATTTGTAATAATGATTCCTTTAATTTATAAGAATGTATAAATAATGTTTCCTTAGTATAAAATTTGGTTTCAATTGTCATCAGTATGGAATAAAACAACTCAGTATATTTATTCTGTAAATATGAATGATAAAGTATATTAATATATTAACTGATCATATCTAATCATATTCTTATATTAACATAACATTAACAATGTTATATTATTGTATCTAGATGAGGTCTACCTTACATGTTCTTTTGAACTTTCATTACTATTCATCTCATACATATTTATAATTATTTATAGTATATTTCTTATTATTATTCTCTGAATTAGATATACTTAGACAATTAAATTAGTTATATTTAAAATAAAAATAAATTATTATAATATTTCATTATCAAAATTTATTATAAGCTATTTTGTATTTTATAAAATGTTTTATATAATATGTTTATAAAAGTAGGTTATTAACCTTGAATCAATATAAAAACTTGTAGGTAAAACCTATATATAAAATATAAAATACTTTTGTATCTATATCTTCAATGAATGTGTGCAAATTATTTCTATCATTATTCAATTTAATTAGAATAATCTTTACTATTATATGATCCTTTATGTTTATTTATTATTGATTTTTATTATGATTATATATAATTATGATTATATATAATCATATATACTTTCAATTATATTTGTTATAAATGTTACCTTCAATAGTATTTGTTGGTATCGTGAAAGCTTTCATATCAAAGCTTTCAAATATCAAACTTGAAATATTCATAGAAAAAATATTTGACTTATTCATATTTTTTAATAATAAATGTGTAATATATTTGTGGTCATTGTTAATATAATCTAATTCTTTATATTATTACAATGCATCGATTATACCACTATATTGATCTAATGTTGTTTTAATACATGATTTTCGTAGTCCATCTTGTTGGGCATAATGGTTTCAATGTCTTTTCTTTGTTATTATTAGTATTATATACAATCCGGAATTTGATTGTTTGTCCCAATAAATATATAATAATCCCAAATCATGAACCACACTCAAAGCTTTTCTTATATTTATATTATTATCTAATGATTATGCTATTAAGTTTGTGCGATGAGCTCCACATTATGTATAAAAAGTGAATGGCTTTCTATTCATTATTATAGTCTTTACACTATTATATAGACCATACATATTAGCTGCACCGTCATATGACTGTCCTCTTAATTTAGAAATAGGCAAGTTAAGATGTTAAAGTTCAGATAACATTAAATTTGCTATATTTTCTAAGTTGTATCTTCAGTCATATACAGTTAATTTCTATTTTTAATGTCAAATATCGAACCACCAAAATGTCCTGCTCACTACCGGATATATCTTGAATTCCATCACATTAAATTGAAAAAGTTCCATTAATATCTTATAATAAAATATTTAATAATTCAGGTTTATATAGTTGAATAATTTCATTCTTAATATCTCCAGATAACAAGTATCTCTCAGAGATTCTCTCATGAATATATTCATATGCTAAGTATGTTTTGCCCCCCCCCCCATGAAATGTGTATTAATAAATTTTATATATATTAAATCGAGTATATTATCTTTGTTAATACACATTTTGTCTAAAGAATTTTACCAAACATATGAGGGATAAATATATTATCATATTTCATGGGGGGCAAACAATACTTAGCCCCCCCTCATATGTTTGGTAAAATTCTTTAGACAAAATGTGTATTAACAAAGATAATATACTCGATTTAATATATATAAAATTTATTAATACACATTTCATGGGGGGGGGGCAAAACATACTTAGCCCCCCCCCCATATTTTTGAATGGGGGGGTCCGATACCCCCCGCCCCCCCTGTTCCGACGCCCCTATATATATATATATATATATATATATATATATATATATATATATTTATATGTAGGATTTACCTGAAGTGTTAAGAAATTCAAACTGAGAGCTGAAGGCACTCCTGCAATGAAAGATAATACCGACACGATAATCACCGATGATATTCTCTTCACTTGAAACAATAGAGAATATGTATCACTTAATTGTATATTCATCGATTATTGTTAATACATAATAGTAACATATTAATAATTCGGTTATATTTAAAGATAATTTAATCTGGTATTAACTATAGTTAGCTTGGTGTGTATTTAATTCATATTATTCAAAATATGAAAGTATAACATTAACCTAATTATTTTACAAATAAAAAATATTGATAAATATATGTGAATTATGTATTCATTATTAGGGCATAGAAAATGTTATTGGGTATTTATTAATATTAATATATAATAAGATAAAGTAATATAACATAATGCACATATAATAATAAGTATTAATATAAAATAATAAACATATAGGTCATATATATATATATTAATATTATTTTTTATAAATAGTAATGTATATGTTTTGTTAATAATTGATTATAGAAGAAGTGTAGTTTTGCGGTGTCGTCACGTAACATAAATAGTGATATATCACTACTATATATAGTACTACACTACTATATATAGTACTATACTATAGTAGTGCAGCGCATGCGCTATATCACATACTACAATAGGATACTTATAGTATAATACTATATATACACAGTAACTTGTTGTGTTTTTTGCCGTATTTTAACTCTTAAAAGCTGGACATTTTACACAATTTTTGACATTTTACCGTGTAAAATGTCAGGCTTTTATAATATATCATATAGAAATTAATCTTCATTTAGATATAAAAATGTGTTTACATTTGTTTTATAAAAAAATAATTGTTTTATATAAATATTAATTAATTTGTAAGGTAATTAATTCCCGTGTTTTAAAAAAAAGTGTGAATTGGTCGTGTAATTTACAGACTAAATGTCCGTATTTTACATGTCCGTGTATTACACCGATATAAATCACTATATATATACAAATAAATAATATAGTTTAATTTAACATAGGTTGTAGGATAGTATTAATTATATTCTGTATTATAGAGTATTTAAATAAATAAAATATAATAAAATAAAAAATGTGTGTATTGGTCGTGTAAATAACAGGCTAAATGTCCGTGTATTACACATCCATATGGCTACGATATAACCAGTGTATTACACGATTATTTTGTCACTATAATATTCATTTACAAATACATTATTTTTGTTAATATAGACAAAATAATATTTTACATTTTCTTTATTTTGTCAACTTAAACAACAATTATAATCATAATTATATTGATAATTAAGATAATAAAATTTGAAATAATGTTATAATGATTACTTATTATTGAACATTGCAGTATTGTATTTAATATTAAAAATATTATTATTAATTTTATATTTTAAATATAACCGATATGTAATTCTATAATACATATAGAATGATGAGCATATCAATAATATAAAATGTTCTTCAGAATATCGAGTATAAAGAAGGTGTATTATTGTGAAAAAAGTCCGTGTTATACACTGGTTATATCGTAGCCATATGGATGTGCAATACACGGACATTTAGTCTGTGATTTACACGACCAATACACACATTTTTATTTTATTTTATTATATTTTATTTATTTAAATACTCTATGATAAAGAATATAATTATCTGTTTAATAAACTGACATTTTGTCAATGTAAATACACGAATTTTCTTACACAAAAATTTACCGGGTATAGTTTACTACTGAATACCACCCACTTCCAATATCTTCCATAGATCGTATACTATAGTAAAGTAATATAATAGTGTAACGTAATATAATAGTAAGTGTAATATAATATAGTATAGTAGTATACTAAATATACTATAGTATAATAAGCCTACTACTGAATACCACACACTTCCGATATCTTCCAGAGAGCGGACGCTAGTCTCCCAGAAGCAAATGTTCGAGGTGAAGCCGGCGCACAATAGACAGAAGAAGTACACCACGGCTATTGTTCTGCCTAGCTGCCCAACCGAGGATAACAATACCGGCATCCTGGGGTGGAGGGTAGTAGCGGTGTACGGCACCCATCATATCGGGGGTAACTATGCTATCATTGTACTGGTAGGGTGTTATTTAATTATAAAGTGAGGACAAGAGATAACATTTATTAATGATAAGTTATCATTGATATGGATACATAACTATATTAACTAATATATTAGTATAACCTATAGGTTCACTATGTTGATTATATAGACGTTACATAATGTATTACTAATTTTATAATCGTAATTTCACGACGACAACAACGAATATCAATATTGGGATGATATCACGATTTACAGATTAAAGTTATTCCTTATAAGGTAGGACATGATAGTATAATTATTAAGGTAATATTTACGCCTCAAATAGAAAATGATTGTATACTATATATAGTATATATACGCTATATATTATAGAGTCAACTGTCTCTAGCATATAGTTGTGGCGACCTATACAATGATATAAACGTATCACAATACTTCCATATATGGACATATAGTCACTATAGTCACTAAAGCACATGCATCCATACGCGCGCACACACACACGCGCGCACACACACGCACGCACACACGCACGCGGTTGCGCTCGTACCATATAAACGTGAGTCCCGTACTACCGGGCCCCGACGTCTGCAGGATCTGTAGCATCTGAGCCGAGGTGGTGTTAGGGTCAGAGGTCAGTATGGAACTGAAGGCCGTCGAGTACATGGTCATGCCGCACAGTAGACTGTAGGGCTCGAGGTCGTTAGGTGATCACATATAATAGCACACGTGTATCGGAAGCCTTTTGTTTATATTATTATTATTATTATTATTATTATCAGATTTAGACAATGCCAGGGTAATTATAGAAGCAGTGTTGCTCATCGAAACAATTCCCCCCTTATTAACATGATAATTATAATATACTACATTAATATACATACGAGTATTCAGAATATTAATGTTTACCTGAAAATGTAAATGAAACGATAGTTAAATGATTCTCTAGGTAAGTTTGTAAATACATTTTATTTTATTTGAAAACATGATAAATATGAAGGAATGGCCCCAATAGTTATACGCTAGCATACGGTGTATACGTACATTAGTAGAGTTATACATATAGTGAATATATTAATATTAAATAGTTACAATATTGTGTAGAGCAATTTTAACTTAAGTTAACCAATTGGTTAAACCAAAAGTATGAAATATTGTCATTATCATTTTATGTATCAGTGTATGTTAGTTTATCGTTAACATGGTAGAACATTTTCATAAAAATACAATATTAGTAAATTATAATCATAATATTAATTCATTGAAATCACACATATACATATTTATAATCAATATACAATATTAATTTATAATTAATATATAAATTTAAAATAAATATATATAATTCAAGTAATGTGCTTGTGGATAATTTATTATAGAAATTTGTAAAATAGTAAACTATTTTGAAATAATATTAATATTTTATAAATATGTTTGATTAATAGTGGAAAGTAACCGAATACGGACACTCTCGGTATCTCAGAAACCATAAATACTACAAAAATATGTTTAATGAATAACATATTCATAAATATATAAATAGACTAAAAAAGTATTGTTTTATTTTTTAATTATTTTCAAAATATTGCTGATATATCCAATAAACTGATTTTTTTTATTACGTTTTTAAATGTATGAACAAAATTTCAACTTAAAACCTTCTCAAGAATATACAAATATAATTATAAAAAATATAACACTATATTATTAAAAAATAAAGCATTCTAAAAATTATATAAATAATTTTAATATTTGTTATAAAATATTCATTAAGTTATAAGCATATATCTAAAGGTCATATAAGTCCCTAATACGGACACTCTAGATGTATTAATACTGATACCATATAACCAATCAGCGCGCAGCGTATGAACTTTTCTGATTTTCATAAAAATCGCGTGTGTTATAAAATTAATACCACCAATAAAGCTAAATCTAAAATTTGTAATATTTAGATACTAAATTGTATTATTAATTAAAAAAATAATAAAAATAAATAAATTATTAACTAATTAAATTAGAATAAATTATTAAATAATATAATTGTAATTTGTCTGATTGATTCATCAATAATATATAGTTTATCTAGTGGTATATAGGGTGTCCGTATTCGGAAATGGGTACCGAATACGGACACCCCCATTAAAAGATTAAATAACATTTTAAAATCACAATAATATCTATAATCATAAAATATTAATATATTGTAATTTTTAAATAAAAATTATGAGTCATAAAATATTAAGACCATTTATTGCTAAAGTGTCCGTATTAGGTTACTTTCCCCCTACATAAGTATGATTATTATTGATTATGTATCATATTATTAGGTTATATAATAAAATATAACATAATAATAATAATATAATATTGTATTTAGAACCTATATTGTATTATAAATAAAATATATCTAAATATATTTTATAATATATATAAATATATATATATATATATATATATATATATATATATATATATATATATATATATGTGTGTGTGTGTAAATATAAATGAACTAATTAAAATCTACTTGTCGCACAATCTAACGTATCTATAATATATTTTTATTAACTATTGATTTGAATATATATATATGTGTGTGTTTATGTATGTGATATGTGTGTGTATAGAGGAAAGTCTCCGATTACCGACCCCCTCCTAATACCGACCCCCTCTCGTATCTCAGTAACTATAAGAGATATCAAAAAATAATATATACACGAACTGTTAGTAATTTAATGATAAATATGAATACGTATTTTGTTTTAAAAAATATGTAATCCTACAATTTTTATTTGAAAAATGTAATATTCTGTTTTTACTTTTTAAATATTTGAATAATAACTTGTTTTAAATGATTGTAAATACTTTATTATTTAAAATAAAACTTAATACTGCGCATAATATTGTAGATCAATAAAATTTTTATAACTATTATAAAAATAATTTAATTTGAATAACTATTAACCTATATATCTTAATTATATCAACCCATATTATTTTCATATTACCGACCCCTTAAATTACCCTAATACTGACCCCATGATATTTATAATATCCAATCAAAATAGATCCGTACTTTAAAATATGTCGTAAGTTGTTTGTGTATCATTGATATAGATTTAGGATTCTTGATTCCAGTTGATTATATACATACTGATTAATAAATAAATATTAAATAATAATATACACTATTTTAATATAATTACTATCAAGTTTAAATTCAAATTTAATATTACTATTAAAACGTGACTCCACCAAAATAAAAATAACAAAAACAATAACAATATACAATATTTAGATATTTCGTTAATGACCAAATTACACTTCTATGCTAAAGTGATCAACTTAGTATATAAAGTGTCAGATGTTTGCTAATTACGATGAAGAATATATTTACAAAGATCGTAGAATTTGTTAACAAATATAGTAGGTATCGTAAACAAATTTAGAAAATGAGAAATTATGTAATATGTATATATTTTTATATATTTATAACTTATGACTATACTTATAACTTATAACTATTCTTATAACTTATACATATAGTTAATGTATATAATAAATAGAAAAGTTTGTTTACGAAAAACGGATTTTAGCTATTGTTTATGTTTTTTTTCAAATCGAAATTATTTATAAAATTCACGGAATTATTCCGAAAACTATTGTTTATAAATACAAAATGTAGCGTTTACTAATCGCTTATATTTGATATTATAACATTGACATAAGCGACACGTTGTTCTACGTGTCATACAGAATAACCATACGAATGTGTATAAGTTTATACATTTCTATTCGCAATAAAACTGATTGAAATATTTTTATTATATAATGTTTTGTTTTGTTTCGATGTATTTTATAAAATTACTTAATTGGATTTAAAAGCATTTAAAGTTATTAATCAAAATACGCACTCTACACGGCGCAAACTCTACGCGAAAATGTCTTCATAGAGCCCGACCTCTAAAAGAAACCCCACCCATCCCCCAACACCCCCCCCTTCCCCACCCAACAATGAAACCCCACGTATTCGTACTTCTAATAGTGACGTCATTAGTAGCAACCACTTCCGCCGGTCGCAATACCACCAGCGTATGCGGACCGAGAAACTGTTTCGAGGCAACCTTCTGTTTCCCGAATAAATACCGAGACGGAATCTTTCGTCCGGTTCTAAACTTGGACGAAACGACCGGCACCAAGTCAAGCACCGTAGAGTGTGATATCGACAACGATAAGGTATGGACAACCCTGTTGACGAGAAGTGCCGAGACGATAGTCAGCGAGACTAACTTCGAGCGGTCGCCGGCCGACTACCGCCACGGGTTCGGCGACGCCCGCAATTCGTGGCTAGGCGCGCGGAGGACTCGACAACTCGTGTTCAAGAAACATCGCACCTACAGAATACGGGTCGTCGTCGACGGAGTAGTGACGGCTACTTGTCACAACTTCAGGGTGGGCGATAGTTCCACCGGCTACAAGGCGACCTTCAAAGACTGCAGCGGTCGCGACGCTAATACGCTCGAGCTGTCCGATGAAAGAGAGTTCACGAAGGATTGCGATAAAGGTCAAACGTGGTGGTGGTTCGACGAAGAGTGCAGCGTACGACCGAACGCCCGTACTACGAAGAGTATCACGTGGCCTCTAGCCAATGAGATCACTTCTCTGGTAATACAGTTCAGACAGAGTGGACAACAACGATGCTTCGAGGAATGTGCTACGAACGGAAGATGCCAACAGGTATGTACGCACACACACACACACATATATATATATATATAAATACATAATACCATACACACGTGTGTATTTTAATACGCTGCCATAATATCTATATATTTTAGCTGCCATATTTTAATGCAATAATAATAAGTTCAATTATTTCTTTACATATATATATATATGCTTACGTTTGAATAATGTCGAGGATAATCTTGGTGATCTTCTACTCGAGCATCAGTATTTGACAACCCCCGCCAGACATCTCTATCTAGCATGCTGGTTCTTATATCTTGCTTCATTAGGAGACCAGTGTATTTTTTTAGAATATCGTAACAGAGTTTAAACGTCGGCAACCTCTGTTTGCTTTGCCTTGTGTAGGTTCCCATATAATGAGCGGGTGTGATGATAGTTCATGATGCCGTATACAATGTCGAGCCATCATAATCATCCTGGATTTAATTTGTGAAGACAAGAGGTTTGCCATACACATTTTTGTTTGTGAAGATATATTTAGGGCTTTACGAAACATTCGCATGCCAACCAGTATTTTCTGCTGTTGAACGTTCAGTGTCTCAGACTATATATTAGTATACTTTCTACAGTTTCTACGAAGAGTCTTCTTTTAAGGGCACCAGCTACTTATAAACAGTATACATGTAAAAGATAGGGAAAATAGCATATTTTAAAAATGTATAAACTCTTATAATATTAAAGTTTTTGTAATAATTTTTTAACAATCTTATTATAAACATATAGCTTTATCATATGGTTGAATATATTTTAATAATTATTAACATAAATAATATAAAAATGATTAATTATAAAAAAAAATAATTAATTAAGATATTTATCACAAATTATCACTACATTTACAATTTATATAAATTTACATATATTATATATATAGAATAATTAATCATACTGTTCATTTATATATTATATATAATATTGTGAAAATTTTAAGAAAAAATATTCAATATTGAAAAAGAAGAGACATTAATTGGAGATATACAAAATGCAAAATAATTATTCTGAGTAAATCAAGTTTCAAATATAATATATGAATATAAACAATATGATTATATAGGTACAAATAATATAATATAAACAAAATGAATAATGTAATGAACATAATTTAAACACCATTTTAAAGATAATATTTTGTATAAGTTACATATAATATAAAAAAAAAAAGTTTAAATAATTTTTTTTACATAATTTGAAGGGTAGCCCGTCCCCTTAAGTAGTAAGTTTATCTTAGATGTACATATAATGTGCATGCTATGTAGTGCATTCTATGCAAGAGACTTTCTCGCTTTAATGTGCTTTTCTGACGAGTTGATCCAAGAACGTAGGTATTTGAGTCTTTTTCGACTTATAACGTTTGACCATGGATGCATGAGCTATTTTTAATACTACTGAGTCCAGTGTGTTAAATGCCATTCTTTAATATTTTTAGTATTAGATGTAGTCTTATTTGTTTGCATTCAGACTCTCGGCAGTAACTCCGTAGCTCGACTTACAGTATTGGATGTAGTCTTATTTGTTTGCATTCAGACTCTCGGCAGTAACTCCGTAGCTCGACTTACAGTATTGGATGTAGTCTTATTTGTTTGCATTCAGACTCTCGGCAGTAACTCCGTAGCTCGACTTACAGTATTGGATGTAGTCTTATTTGTTTGCATTCAGACTCTCGGCAGTAACTCCGTAGCTCGACTTACAGTATTGGATGTAGTCTTATTTGTTTGCATTCAGACTCTCGGCAGTAACTCCGTAGCTCGACTTACAGTATTGGATGTAGTCTTATTTGTTTGCATTCAGACTCTCGGCAGTAACTCCGTAGCTCGACTTACAGTATTGGATGTAGTCTTATTTGTTTGCATTCAGACTCTCGGCAGTAACTCCGTAGCTCGACTTACAGTATTGGATGTAGTCTTATTTGTTTGCATTCAGACTCTCGGCAGTAACTCCGTAGCTCGACTTACAGTATTGGATGTAGTCTTATTTGTTTGCATTCAGACTCTCGGCAGTAACTCCGTAGCTCGACTTACAGTATTGGATGTAGTCTTATTTGTTTGCATTCAGACTCTCGGCAGTAACTCCGTAGCTCGACTTACAGTATTGGATGTAGTCTTATTTGTTTGCATTCAGACTCTCGGCAGTAACTCCGTAGCTCGACTTACAGTATTGGATGTAGTCTTATTTGTTTGCATTCAGACTCTCGGCAGTAACTCCGTAGCTCGACTTACAGTATTGGATGTAGTCTTATTTGTTTGCATTCAGACTCTCGGCAGTAACTCCGTAGCTCGACTTACAGTATTGGATGTAGTCTTATTTGTTTGCATTCAGACTCTCGGCAGTAACTCCGTAGCTCGACTTACAGTATTGCATAATAATGCTATATCGTAAGCAAAATCCAAATCTGTTAGAACAGTTGGATATAATCTAAGACTTCTGCGGGGGTCAATGGTAAATCACAATTCATCTTCACGTCCGTTGATTGCTATTCTAAGTGCATAATATAGTACACTAATTAATAGATAAGGTGATAGAGTTATATATATATATATATGGCAACATAAATGGACAACAATAGAAAATATTATATCTTATAATGAAGCCCTAAAAATAACTACTTATATACCAATGTAAATTAATAGACAAAAAAATGAATTTCTTCTAATAAATATGAATATTATTATTATTATTATTATTATTATATGATCAGAATTAGGAAATTATTAATTATAATAGACACTCATACGTGGACTATCTCACTATGTAATATATAAATAGAACGTGCATTGTACACTTGTATAACATCTAATTGCACAATTACAGGTGCATTTATACTAGCAATTGACCATCGCACTATATAGTACCGACCTATCTAAAAATGTATAATATACAATGTATATATATACACTATATTATGTATAATATACATAGTATAGTGACTAATATAATATATATAACACGTATTAGTATTACGCGCTTGTAATAACAAAGTACAAATAAGAACAGGACTCTGCTAACGAATATTTGTGAAAATGTTTTGTTACGCCTGAGTGGTTTTATCATGATGCGTCATTGTTCAGTAGTAAACATTTGATACAAAAATAAATGTGGGAACTTCTTTTTAAATGAATAAGTTTAATACGATTATATTTAATTCAAATATAATTCAAAACGCATTATTAGAATGTCGACGTAAATATTATAAAAATATATAGATAAATTTTAACATACTTTATAAATATATTCATATTTTAATAAAATATTTATATTGAAATACAATTTTAATATGAATGTATTTTTGTCTAACATATAAATAAATATCATAGATATATCAAAAATATATTTTTGATTCAAATATTTAAAGCATTGAAATATAATTAGATATAACACTGAAAAGTATATAGCTCGACGAAAAAAGTACCCATTGCAGAAATAGCGAACGGATAACGTCATCATGACGTATTTTACTTGCTACACCTAAGTATATTTAAGTATCACACTCGTTTATATAACATATAACTATACATATAGGATACACACTAATTGACTAATACAACGCTTAGACACCGAAGAAAACGGCGTTCCAGTGTAAATGTGACCAAGGTTACGAAGGTGAAGGTTGCGCCAAGGTCACCGAGTGTACAACAGGGCAATGTCTTAATGGCGGCACATGTACCGATGATGGAACTTGCTCGTGTGCTGCTAGTCATAAGGGGGCCAGGTTAGCGTCACGCTCAATAGCTTATGTATACATACTTATATAGTGCTACTTACTTATATATATAATGTTACTGAATAGGATTTCATTTGATTCCACCGCAATAATATAATAGTATATATATATATATAGTTAACTTTCGCTAACTCAGACACGAAGGGACAGATACAATATATCTGAGGTATCCAATTAGTCTTACATGTATTTAAATTGCTTATTATGCTTATTTCATGATTCTTTTTATTGATTCCCGGACAGTTATAACTATAACAATATATTGACTTCCAAACATCACGATTCATCATAGCCGCTCGTATATCGTTTTCTTGTAGACCGGTATCACGCTCCAGAGTCTTTATATAATAATCAGGTGGTATTCCTCGCCTTCTAGTTAAATGGGTTGGCTGCCACAGAACAAGATCCGAAACTACCTCGTCTTCTCTTCGTAATCAATGACCGGCAAACTGTAGTCTTCTTCTTCTGATCTTGTTCGATAATCTTTCTAGTGCCCCATAAAGTATTTCATTCTTGATTTTATTTATCCAGTTTATATTTAAAACCATTGTCAGATTGTTGTATATGTTCCATCCAGCTTTTTGAGTAGTGAATTTGTTAGGGTCCATGTTTCACAGCAGAAAAAAACTTACATCACATATACTAATAAGAAAATAATAATAGGTACTACCTACTGTTTAAATATTATTTGTACTATTTTAATAATTTAATATTTCCATTATTTATTAATACTACAATATTAAATATGTTATACATGCTTAAACACGACACACTATATTATTAAAGATGATATAATACATGGATATATCAATATTTAATATTGAATATATTCATGATGTGATACATTAATTAAATTAAATAATATTATGCTATAACAATATACTATTATATAGTTTGTTCAATTGTTATACTAATAGTTATAATAATAATATTGATATCTTCTATGCACATATATGTTTTTGAAATATTTAATATATATATATAGAATTCAACATACATGATCATAATTATTTTATATAATCATATGTATTACACCAATATCAAGGTATATAGGTAGATAATTATACTATATAGGTAGATAATTATAATATATAGGTAGATAATTATAATATATAGGTAGATAATTATACTATATAGGTAGATAATTATACTATATAGGTAGATAATTATAATATATAGGTAGATAATTATAATATATAGGTAGATAATTATATTTTTAAAACAATTAAATATTCAAGAATATTTAAATTAACTTACAATCGAGAAGTAATTGGAATTATAGAATATGTACTGCTTATTGGAATACATATAATATATTTTATAATATTTAAAGCGTTACATTTGAGTATAAAGAAGGTATAAATAAAGTATATATATAAGTACAACTATGGTATAGCTAAAGTATATATAATGTTTAATAGGGTATAATGAGGTATATATATATATATATATATATATGAGGGAATGAGGCACATATAAGGGTAATTAACGTGTTAATGAAGCACAATGAACCGCGCGTCACGCATGACTTCACAAACACTACTCATTTTTTCTCATTTATTGAGTTTAATTTTGTAGTTTCATTAATTACAATCGTAATACTATTTTATCATATGTATGTTATGCGAATGTACATTATACATCGTACTATATACAGTGTACATTGTAAAATGTAAATTGTACAATGTACATTGTACATATTGTCGGGTTCTATCGAATCAATAAAGATTCCCTATTTCACTAGTCCTCCTTATACCTTAAGGTAAGAGACAATTGTCTCTACATTATATCCGTCATGCATTCTACCCCTTCCTAACCCCCCTACGACCCAGATGCGAGCGGGTGACGGAATGCGACAATAACTGTGCGGCAGGGCAGGGCACGTGCGACACCAAGAGAGGTATGTGCGCATGTCAGACCGGATACCACGGTAATAGGTGTGACCTTGAGGATGCCTCGGAGGTCAGCGTCACACCGGCTTACGTAATCGGTAATAACGACACCTTCATCGCTGATACGGTTAGTGTTACGTCAGTAGGCGTTTACTTTATACAAAATAGGCGTATTTACATCAAAAGTAGGCGTGTTTACATCAATAATAGGTGTATTTACATCAAAGTAGGCGTGTTTACATCATATGATGTATGCATTCTCTCATCATCGGGCGTACGTTAAGTCAGGCGTTAAGTCAGTAGTAATATAACAATACGATTAGTACGCGCCGGGGCCTTGTTTATCACGCGATACAGGATGTGTTATTTAGGCGTATGCTTTATTACGTCACCGGATGTTAGCGGTGTTACGTCATCAGAAGTGGGCGTGGTTACGCAGCGATAAGTGGGCGTAATTACGTCATATGAATGGGGCGTTATTACATCGGTAGCGTATTATACGTTATTCCGGTTAGCCCACGCGAAACGGGTTAGGTAATAATGTGGCGCTCGAGTGTTACGTCATATGCCGATATGGGCGCTATTACGTCATATATATTGTTGTGCTGTATTATTACGTGGCGTGTGAATACACTGTAAGGGTGTGCTTTTCTAGTAGGTCAGTAGGTCAGATGGACACGTGGACACTCAGTTGATACGTAGTCCATTGAACGAATATACAACGGTAGTATATCTTTATGTTTAGCTGTGAATGCTAAAAAAGAATACCCATAGGCGTTTATTATTTACGTATACGAAAAAACGATTGAATTACAGTAATACAAAGCTATGGAATTAGGTAAAAACTGCGCAATATATGCATATATGCGATATATATATATATATATATAATGTATTTTGTAAAAACGTATGCGTCTATATTAAATATCTTTCAAATTATATTAATATTATAATAATAATAATCATTCCAAACTAATTTATGTTCAATTTAAAACAGCTAAAAGGATATTTCACTAATTTGGACAAATATAATATAACATTTGGGATTCTATTGGCCGTGATATCATTGTTTATAGTCTTTGCTACCGGTAAAAGCAGACGAGAATCCCGCGAAAGTATCGATTCATCTCAACCGATCAGACAGTTAGTATTTCTATTATTAGTGTATTTATATTTCTATTATGTTTTCTATGTATATTAATATTATTATTAGTAGTTAAATAATTAGTATATGTATTATTATTTAGTAATTTCACGAGAGTATACTCTCGAAATTATTGATATATTGTATATATAATATATAATATCTTGAATATATTCAACTAATTTATAAATTCTCGCATAAAAATTATAAACATATTTCATATTACAATAAATTATAATTTATAATAATATAATTATATATATAATCATTTCGTATACTTTAGAATAACCATTGTATTATTTTGTTATTATTATTACATTATGTATTGCCGAAATTATAGAAAATAATGCAAAGTAAATGTATACTGATTAAGTAATTTTACGATAATTTATAAATAGAAATATATATTTATATATATAATTATTTTTATTTAAATAATTTAAAGTATTACAGTTTGAGATAGACTGAATATATGCCATAGCATACTATAGCATACTATAGCATACTATAGCATACTATAGCATACTATGGTATTAACATTACTTGTATGTAGTGTTATGATTATAATTAGAACTAAAGTTGTATATACATATGTAATATAATTTTGAATAATTACATATAATTAGCAATAGTAGTTCTACAAAAAAAATATTTATTATTATTTTTAAGATTTTAAAATATTTATTAGATTTACATCTGTAGCTATAAGTACCTATTAGATATACACAAATCATATACCACATTATTAATAAAGTATAGTATAATTAACATAAATATATTTGTAAGAAACAAAGATCAGTTATTTGTGATCACTATTAAGAAAATATAATTAAATCTCGAGTAGAAAGTTTATGTTAATTATATATTTATATTTACCTTATATAGCTATATCAGATAAATAATAATATATTCTAACGACTTATTATAGTGTGTATATATGTAATTTTAATTATTAATTTGTAATATTAATTTATATTATTGTACATTATTACCAAATATATGATATTGAAATATAAAGAAACACTTATCAGTATAATATAATTTATTAAACATAACTTAAACTGCCTTCACACCAACAAAATAGCCGGATTATCTGTCAGATATTTATAACGGATATCCGCGAGAATAACTGTAGCCAGATTTTATTTATTTAGAATAGTTGACGGATATTTTTAATATCGCGTGATTTTATTGTAAATATACTTTAAATAGAAAATAGTACTATTACTTTAAATGAAAAGTACATAAATATATTATTGTTAATTTGAAATTTGAAATTTTTATATATCTTATATTATAATATTATAAATATATATATATAAATATATATATATATATATATATATATATATTATTATCAGTTTAGGTTTACACCCGGGTTTTTGTAGAATCTAAAGCTTATCAAGATAATTACCATTACTTGTAAAGCAAGTCCAAATAAACTATATAAATAAAAGATAATACAATATTATTTGACCTAGATTATTTGACTTAGTTTACATAGATATGATGCATAACATAGAAACTAATAACCATATCAATATTTGAATTTCCATACAATTATGAAAAATTATATTATATATATTGTTATTATAACAATAACAATATATAATATAAATGTTATATATATATATATATATTAATTCAATAATAATTATATTAATAGAATATATTTTGTTAACAGTCTCTGCGTATTGTACATTAATGAATTTGTAAACAAAATCAAATCATCATATATTAATGTATAGAATAATTTAATAAATACAAATAATTCTCGTATCTTTGCGAATTCTCACATATCAAAGTTGAAATGTAACGAACAACCATAAAATAGACAGATATTTTAGAATAAGTACTAAATAAATCCAGCAGACAATCTGTAATTGCTCGTCTTCACACCTAAATACAATAATATCCTGATACAATAATTCTCTAATTCTAATATCTATATATATATATATATATATATATATATATAATTAGATGTAAAGGGATAAGTTTAATGCATATTACATATAATACTTGGTATGCAACAATTGCCGCATACTTCATACATATATAACCATTATTTGTTAATTTTTTATATATAGTTTATTAACTTCAAAAACACATGGTTAAGGCGTCATTAGATAATAAAAAACAAAAACAAAAATAATACAAATTTGTATACACACCCATATGTATCCATGGATAGTGCACTACCACCAATACTCCATCAATACGCCCCACCTCTACACACCACTAACACCACCTCCACTACACCTATAACACCCCAACCCAACCCTACCCCAGTTACGCCGGATGGGACGGAGAAGCTAAACACCCTCTACGCACCACTAACACCACCGCCACTACACCTATAACACCCCCACCCCACCCCAGTTACGCCGGCTGGGACGGAGAAGCTAAACACCCTCTACGCACCACTAACACCGCCGCCACTACACCTACAACACCCCCACCCTACCCTACCCCAGTTACGCCGGATGGGACGGAGAAGCTAAGCACCCTCTACGCAGAGGTACACGCGACATCCTCACAATGGAACAGTTCTACCTGAAGAGAGACATTAACCTTGACGTCATTCACCTCCAGAAGGGGGCGGTAGTAGTCGATTCCGATTAATATATTACGTAATACTCCAGACCACGTGTGTTTATCTTTGTTTACATATTCGTATACCGCTTATTATAATCGTAGAACATTCTAGAATATTCCCTGTTATATATTCTAGCTGAGAACGTACTTAGATATGTAGATGATATAACTATATACTATATATATACTATATATAGTAATTAATTAAGAGTGTATTTCATATACCGCTGTAATGTATATATATATATATATATATATATATACTTATATATATATATATACGATGATGACGATGATGATGACAATGGATTAGTGATAGCTCACCACAAAGTCGTTAGGATTAAGCATTTGATGCGTATTTTTGATATATATACAGTCAACTCCAGTTAAGTCGGACTCGCAATGGACCGAGAAAAGTGTCCGACTTAGCGAAATGTCCGACTTATCCAGAATATCATGCAAATAAGACATGAGATGCGCAGCGTGAGTTAAAGGGTTACCGAAATGTGGAAGTATGCTCCAATAAACAACATAAAATGTTGTATTCAATAATATTACTTACTAAAATTATAATATATATTATTTAAAGTAAACATTTCTGACAATTTATAAAAAGTCCGACTTATCCAGTATAAAAATCATAAAAATGAAAATAATATGTGTCCGACTTATAGATAAGTCCGACTTATCCAAGCCGACTTATCCGACTTATCCGATAAATTTAACATGGAACTAGATACAAATCCAACCAAACCAACTAAATGTGTCCGACTTATCGAGAAGTCCAACTTATCCGTAGTCCGACTTACCGAGAGTTGACTGTATATATATACAAGTACGTGGCTAAGCTATATAATGTTATATATAACAAGTAACTTTACCTACGGGTTTTGAATAATATCATAAATATATGAGCATTACAAGAATTGATCATTAGCCATTACTTATTATATATCTTATACACGCATCGCTGTATGACTCATAAATAAATGACGTCATCCGCAATGCCAACACAGACTTTATAACTAAGATATCACAATATACTTTGTAAATATTCGCCCTATAGTATTCCCATATAAATATAAATATAACAACAAATTCTAAATAGTAAACAACATATAAACCTAATGAAGTTATTGCCGATAGGTACGAAGGCGGACAACTGCACAACCCCATCGGTGGGGTTCATGTAAGCCCCATACGAGACCAGGGTTCCTGTACCGGCACCCGTATCGAAGGCATTCTGAGCCGCTGCGTCCAGCCATAGATTAGGGTCGGATAGGGTACCTGCAGGTAGCATTATGGGTTTTTTGAATAAATCGGTATTATTTCATTAGATGGGCGTGGTTTCATTAGATGGGCGTGATATAATTACATGGAACGATGCACGATATTATGCAATTTTAAATGAATACGATTCTAATGTCAACGCAAATAGATAATTCGTGCAATTACGTAGTTGAATAATAATTGTGATATAGTATATAATAATGTCTAGTGAATTATCGATTTTAAAATAACAATAGTATATAATATATACTATATATCCATTTCATCTGATACTATATTGGTATACAGTATAAATACTATATAAGTACATTATATCAGTACATATTAAAATAGGCTATACCAGTATATAATACTTTAAACTATATATATATATATATATATATATATATATATATATATATATAATATATAATAATATAATATTTAAATATATTACACTTGAACTTATATTGCCATATATTACGATAATCCAAGTCGTGTTATACCTATAAATACTAGTACTAGACGAATGCACATGCATATATGGTACCTATATGTAAGACTAGGAACATACGTATATATTAGTGCTAAATACTAACTCCAATCCGGACTGAATATGAAGCGAATGCCTTGACCGGCGTGGGACAGAGTGACTGACCACACAAACAGACACAGCTGTAGCACGATTAACAATGGAGACAAAGCGAAGTTTGCCCATTCTATTGTTTCGACACCTAAACAGTAAACAACAATATAAATACGTGTGTTCACTAGATGGCGGGTAATTACATCATATTTAATAATTATTAAATTAATGGTGTTATAGATATACTAAAAACTAAGTGGATATAATTTGTCTCGTAGTTTTCATGGCAGTTGTCTCTTTAGTAAATGGTATCTATAAACACTATAATATATATATATATATATATATATATATATATATATATATATAATAAATGTAGGGTATATTTTACATATCTAGATTAAAGTGTATATTTGTCAACATCAGTACATAGCTATACTTTATAAACCGATGTTGTATAACAATAACGTAAACAATTAAGTTAGACATAACTAATGACCTATTACATAACTAACGACCTCTTACATAACGAATGACCTCTTACATAACGAATGACCTATTACATAACGAATGACCTATTGCGTAACGAATGACCTCTTACATAACGAATGACCTCTTACATAACGAATGACCTATTACATAACGAATGACCTATTGCGTAACGAATGACCTATTGCGTAACCTTTAATCAGGATAACCCCGGTGGAGATTGCCGCTAGGAATAGGGTGAACACGGGCCAGGCGGTATACTGCACAAACGTGTGAGGGTGTGTGTGCGCGTGTGTGTGTGCGCGTGTGTGTGTGTGCGCGTGTGTCATAATACAGGGGTTGTAATGTTACATATATGTAATGCATATATGCTATAGAGTTTTATACGTTATAATTTAATATTAAATAATTTAAATGCTAGTTGTTTTTGTTTTATTTATAATATATATATATGTGTGTGTATCAGAAATAAAGGGACCGAATACATGTTAATATATCGAATTCAATATTATGAATATTATTAAATGTATTTAAATGGGTACAATAAAACTAGTATTTTTGTTAAATCTTAGTTAGCTGGTCAGATTTATGTATCGACAGTTGATTATATATATATATATATATATATATATATATATATATGTATACACATAGTTTAACACTATAAACCTCTGCGAAGTCGTAGAATATGGCATAGCTCTCCGCGTAGCTCTGCGGTAGACTGTAGCCGATACTTCTGTACAGGTAGTAGTAACACCAGCCTATGATCACCGTGTAATACGAACTGCCATTGAGTACATGAGTTACTCGCGTTACTTGCGTTACTATTGTTACTAGAATTACTCTCGTAACGTTTTATAGTGATAATAGTTAAAACTTACATAGTTACAAATAATATACATTGTAAATATTAGATTAGAATAAATAGAAATATTAATGAGAATATATTTTAAATTTTATAATATATTATAATAGTATACTACGTATTATGATGCAACATATTATGTAACCATACTAATTTACGTGTTACAGTGTGTTCATACACTATTAAAAATAATAACTATAAAACAACTATAGTTTTCTTTAAATACGAGGTAAAGTGTTTTATATAAAAAACCTTTAGTTCATTAAGAAAAACTAAATGGTTTTGGTAAAGCTTTACTCTTTTAGTAAATTACAACTAAAAGGTTTTTGAAAACATTTACTTGTTATTGAATAATAACTAAAGGTTTATAACCCTTTACATTTTATTAAATAATAACTAAAGGGTTTCGAACTCTTTCATATTTTATAAGTTAAAAATATTGTTCTATATTTACATATTATTAATTTTATATGCACATATATATGTTGTTTTAAATTGCCTTTTTTATAACAGTATAATTGCACATATAAATATTATTTAAAAGGCACTTATTTCTTGTCTGACATGAATACTATGTTTAATATATTATATTCGCTAAAATTAGAATATAGTTTACTTATTGTCATGAAACGTTTACAGCTTAATTATAATTATATAGTATTATAATACTATATTTGTTTAAAGTATACAGTTATATTCATGAAAATAATTATTTATAATTACAATGTATATATATATATATATCATAGATATTTGAATTATGTATAATTTAATTTGAGATAAATTATATTCACCAATATATTAAAACCATTTAGTTAATTTAATATCAAAAACCTTTAGTTCTTTATGCAGTAAAACCCTTCACTCAGCGGAATGCTAACTTGGTTTAAAAGGTTTATTCCGCGAAAATTAAAGGTTTTTAACAGTGTATACACTGTATTCTATATATAGTATACAGTATATAGTATACTATCCGTAAAATGCTTTCTGCGTATACTATTGGATTCTTAGGATAATAAGTTTCTACTTTTGAAGCACGTAAATAAACATATGCAATATGCGTTTTGTCCCATGAAGACCATCGCAAGTCAAGTTGCTTACATCAACACATTGATTCGCTAATCACCATATGAATCACAAGTGTACAATTGTTTAAGAAGTACATTTGTTAAAGATTTGAAAGTGGGGAGTGTGGAAAAAATTCCAAATATAAGAACGTAAAACAATTATATCTTCTACTGATGTATAATAAATAAACAGGACTATGATATGTGTTATGAACAATCTGATTTTGTGTGGGGTCAACATTAGGGGGAAACAATATCGGGTGGGGTTTACCACTAAATACCCCCAACTGCCATACTATTACGTAACTAACGCGAGGGCGAAGTCGACCACTAGAATCCAGGTGGCGCACCAAACCGACTTGGGGCCCAGGAATCGAGCGAACACCCCTATTAGACCCGTGCGACAGTACCGCCCGAGAGCGTATTCTAACAGGGTCATAGGCACTGACCACAACATCAGGAATAGGGTCCATACCAGTAGGAATATCAGCGAACCTAACAGTGGGAGGAGAGATGATGGGGAGGGGAGGGGAGGGAATGAGGGGATATAGTGATGGGCGGGAGTAATGGGGAGGAGTTTTAATTAAAATGGTACATAGATATAATTTTAGAATACCATTATATAGTATTATACCTAGAATTGAAAAATAATAACTTATGTCGATTCAGAATTTTAAAATATTAATTTATTGTCGTTTAATCTGGTATTATCAAATTCATCTCCATTCTACTTTATATATTTGAGTATTACTTTTTTCAAATGTGTGTATATATATATATTAGTTATATATGGTTTAAATTTGAAGCGATTCATATGTGTATTTAGTGAAATATCATCGATTTTGTAGTCACGTACAATCGGGGACGATTTTTGGAATGGGGACGATTTATTATATGACACCGGCGTAACCTTCGTTTTATTTTGTAGGTACATTTTTTTTATATTGATATATTAAAATGTAATTAATTATCTTTAAAATGATGTATAATATATCATATATAATTAAACATAAGTGTCTCAAATACGAAGTTTAATCATACACCTATTCAAAATGGTGGGATTTAATAATCAGAAAACATGCAAGTAAAACTTTAGATGCCAATTAAGTGATATGCCCCGTAGGCTATACAAGTTAGTGATTATTCCCATGGGAATAATGGTAATAATGGTAAAAGTATATTTTATTATCGTAAGGAATGTAGGGAATTCAGTTAAAACTATTATATTAACTAATATCGATAATTATCTTATATATAAGATATACTTATCCTAAGGGGGTATACCACAACCAGTATTTCCGGAAATAATGTCCGGAAATATTTTCTAGAAAGTGATTTTCTATCATGTTAACTACAATTATAGTAAGATACCCTCTTACATTCCGTCAACTTGCCGGAAATATAGTAACTCTAAAGGGGGTATCCCACTACAATTTGCTAGAAAATCACTTTCTAGTAAATATTTCCGGACATTATTTGTGTTCCCATTATAATACTACATTTACAGACGAAATGATAACAAGACTATATGAATAAATTGTATAATTCAAAATCAAATGAATCATTCATGATTTATTAGTTATATATTAAAGTATATATTATATAAAATATATTATATAAAATATATATTAAGTTATATATAATCGTTAAATATAATCTTAAATAGAAAGAGACGCTTTCAATATGTAATGAATAATCATAATTTGTATTGTAATAATATTTATTTTTAATAAGTATACTTATTATAATTTTATAACATATAATTATATATGAATCTATTAAATTTGCATACATGTTATAATATGAGTTTAAAATGATAAATTATGCGTCTATGTATATTAAATATATAATATAGTATATACTATAGTATATATATATATATATATATATATATATAGGGGAAAGTCTCCGGTTACCGACCCCTAAATGATTATTTATAATAACTTATTCAATAGTAAATATATTTATTTGAAATTTTGCAATTAGAGTAATATTATGGCCATGGATAATGTGGCTATTTTAAATTTTTGATATAATTATATTTACAAGAATAAACAGGGGGGTCGGTAATCGGATACATGTACCTAATACCGACCCCCTTCTCCTATTACCGACCCCCTAAAATAATCGTGATATAAATAAGTGTAGTATTATAATATCCAATAAAAATAGTAGATATACATAAATATAATTAATTATAACATTCACGCAATTTATTTTGTATTGAATTTATATTTTAATAGTAATATTAAATTTAAATTTAAACTTTATAGTAATTATATTAAAATAGTGTATATTATTATTTAATATTTATTTATTAATCAGTATGTATATATATAAGTTATATATGAGTATACTCAACTGGAATCATGAATCCTAAATCTATATCAATGATACACAAACAACTTACGACATATTTTAAATTATAATAAGGATCTATTTTGATTGGATATTATAAATCACATGGGGTCGGTATTATGGTAATTTAGGGGGTCGGTAATAGGAAAATCATATGGGTTGCTATAATTAAGATATAAATTTGTTGTTTAATAGTGTAGTTATTAATAGTTATTAATAGTTAATAGTTATTAATAGTTATTCAAATTAAATTATTTTTATAATAGTTATAAAAATTGTATTGATCTATAGATCGTATACAATATAATGCGCAGTATTAAGTTTTCTTTTACATAATAAAGTATTTACAATGATTTAAAAAAAGTTATTATTCAAATATTTAAAAAGTAAAAATAGAATATTACATTTTATTAAATAACAATTGTAGGATTAAATATTTTTTTAAACAAAATACTTATTCATATTTATCATTACATTACTAACAGTTCGTGTATATATTATTTTTTGATATCTCTTATAGTTACTGAGCTACGAGAGGGGGTCGGTATTAGGAGGGGGTCGGTAATCGGAGACTTTCCTCTATACACACACATATCACATACATAAACACACACACATATATATATTCAAATCAATAGTTAATAAAAATATATTATAGATACGTTAGATTGTGCGACAAGTAGATTTTAATTGGTTCATTTATATTTACACACATATATATATATATATATATATATATATTTATAAATCAACTATGTTGACTAAGTAGAGTATTTAATTGACCCTCATAACTATGTGTATATATGACCTAGATAAGTTTACATTGTTTACATTACATATCAACTATATTAATGGTACGCAATAATTGTGTGGTATACCGTATAACAATGCTACATAATGAGCCAACAATACAGTGAACTATAGTACTACTATCACTGACACTAGACTAATTAGTGATATGTGACATCATCACTCGAGCAGTTGTTGATCGCCCGCATACTTATGTTCAGTATTATGTAATATTACTCAATACATAGGTATATATATAATCTATCAACCACATATTAATATATATATAATTTATATAATATAACATATCATATACATATATATATAGGCAATATTATTGATTACATAATATAGGATAGCGATAATAGGTGAATTAATGTGTGTGAATGTAAACCATTTTGTCCACTGTTTTTCGCGAGTATTCTGGGAAACCTCCAAATATTGCCGGTGCCCACAGCACTGCCCACTAGTGAGATATACATGGCGGTGGGCGAACTCCATGACTTCGACTTCTGGTCTCCCTAGTACGCAATAACACGCTACCAATAACAATAACAACAACAACAACAACAACAACAACAACAACAACACTAACACTGGGTAGTAATTATATCACTGGCACGGTTTCAATAACAGTAATTCGTTATGAAATATAGGTATATATTTAAATAATACATTTATATTCAGAAGTAAGCTAACAGACATAAATGTTTATATATATATAAATTTGTATGAACAAAAAAAGTTTAGATATATGATGATGATGATGATTTTATTTAAACAATATATTTATGTGTATGTATATATATAATATACCAGCATGAGTATGTAATATTTAGATACACACAAACAAATATATGGATATATCATTATTTCATATAATATATATATATATATATATATGTATTGTTAATTAGTATTATAATGATACCTATTAATAGATTACTAACGGGATTTATTAGATTGCTATCTTCGTCAAACTTCTCCTCTGCCATGATCACATAACATGTGACATCATATTTATGACATCATCTGATAATTATGTACAACATAAGTGAATAGAAATATAAAATAAATGTTATATTTTATTTTATATATATATACACGCATATACAATTCATTAACTGTTACTATAGCCATATCTACATCATCATACGTGAATACAAATGACCACATACACGAACCCATACAATATTATTAAACCATTGATACTATGAATAGTATACATAGTATACCATGGTATACATTAATGTACATTATACGATGTATGGCATACAATGTGCGGCGTACAAGCTATGACATATAATAATAGCTGGACACGATACTCAAAAAATGTATAATAGATACAATTACAATTACACACTTTTTTCTTATAATAGATACTACACAATTACTTTTTAAAAAATCATAGTAGATATAATTACAAATTCATAATTTTCTTAGTAGATACATCTTAGTAGATAAAAATACATTATAATTATATACAATGTATATAAGTATATAGATATAAATTATATAGATATATATTATATCATATAATATATATTTATATATATATATATATTCATCGATGTTGAATTTGATAGTACATATCAAGGTACATTACACGGAATAATATCTGTATATATTTACTAGAAAGTGAGTTTCTAGCAAGTTGTAGTGGGACCCCTTTAAAGATACTATATTTCCCGAAAATGTTCGGAAAGTAATGGGGTAACTCACTACATTCTCCTTGATTTATCAGCTGCCTTCTTTACAATTTACCATAATATCCTTATAAATGGACTATCCTCTATCGGAATCTCTGGTACTGCACTCGATTGCTTCATCTCATACCTAAATGGTTTTTTTTTTACCAAATTAGCATAAATTTACTACTTTCTAAACCTCGTAAAGTTACTCATGGAATACTTCACGGATATATCCTTGGTCCACTCCTGTTCAATATTTATCTACTTGCCTTATTTAAAATTATTGACAAATACCCAACTATAGATATTTAGTCGACTCTCACTCGTATAAAGATGGCATACAATTATGCTATAGATTGATAGACCCTAACAATTACAAACATGTACTTAACAACTTCATTACTGATATACATAACTGGCTCACCAACAAATTATTATCACTAAACTATCTTAAAATTGAATCACTGCATATTAAAACATCTACTATAGTATACTATATTCCTTCCACCACAAATTACTATTTGAGTATTTCTTATGATAATAAAGTAAAAACTCTTGGTATATTAATCGACCCAACACTACAATTTCACATTCCGACTAAATCACTTTTACAGTCAATTAACTACATACTACAAAACTTAAGAACAATGAGACCCTTCATTAATTTTAATACTGCAATTTTCTCGCTATATCCCTCATTCTACCCCATATTGATTACTGTAATTCATATCCTTATGCCTCTTCACAATCTAATAAATATACTCCAACGCCTTCAAAACTCAGCTTTCAGATTTATATTCAACATAGCTAAACTTTTCAGACAATATATATCTCCTCTAAGAATCCAATTACATTGGCTGCCAATAAAATTCAGTATAATTTATAATATTTCACTCACCATACATTTACCTACTTACTATAACACACCTGACTATCTCGTCAACTTACTAACTCCAAACATAACTATTTACGAACAAACAAAAATAAACAAATTCAAATTAAATACTCAAGATCTATCATATTTAACATCTACCCAACATAAATCTTTCTCCGTTCATGCTCCAAAAATCTGGAATAATCTACCTCACCATATCCGATCAATTGACTCAACTGTAATACTCAAGTAAAATCTCAAAATATATCGTTTTCTCAATAAATACATCAAAAATCACGTCAGAAAACTTAGAAGTTGATGGAAGTGCATAAACCAATTAGGTAACAGGTAATAAGTAACTAAAATTGTAGTTAACTTGCTAGCAAACATTTCCGGACATTACTTCCGGAAAAACTGGTTGTGAAATACCCCTTTTAAAAGGACATATTAAATATTTACATCTTATAACGTGTTCTTCAATAGATGATATAGAATAAATTTGTTGAAATTTAATAACATTTAATGATAACCTACCCACGATGAATCTTTTAGTGTATACATTGGTTGTACACACGCTGGTATAACAGCGTTTATTTCATCTGAAATTAGAATATGAGCCATTACAGACTATAGAGAAATATACATTATTACAATATACTATTTTTCAACTCAAAATAATCAGCGACCTTTACTTTCGAATGTTCACACGAATATAGTAAATTATCAAATATACAAACAATACATTATTAATATATTATTAATTATTATTATTTAGAATTAATCATATTTATTAAAATGATTTTATCTTTCAATTTAATATATCATTTTGAATTATAAATCAATTATTATATAAAATATATTATCAAAATAATATCTTTGTTTTCAATAAATGTATATAATGGTTTTTGAGAATATCACTATAATTAATATATCATAATTTTTAACAATAAATTAATTTTCATATTTACAAAAGATATTTGATTACAAATATATTGATGATTTATATATATTAAAATTAATTTATAATTTGATAATATAAAATATTGATATAAAATACATATAATGTCCAAATGATATATTATTTAATAAAATGTATCTGTTTACATAATTGTCTTAGTAGATCGTATCGTAGATACTATTTATGACTAATAGATATGATTACAAATACTTTTATAATTTTTATAATATATACAAATACAAATACAAATGTATCTACGATACTGATTTTTTTCCTTAATAGATACTGTATCGGCGATACTGCCCAGCTCTGCATATAATGTATGTCATGTAATGTATACCATATAATGTATGAAACATTGTGAAACATAAGTCTCGTATAAGTCACTGTATATGATATATCCTATAGGATATCTAAATCATAATAATCTACATGGCTTGATGTCACACTTATTGATGATTCCATGTTGATTTAGAAATATTTATATAACGCCACCTACCTTCACTAAACATTTAGGTTTTATAAACTATATTTTATTTTAAAACATTTGTTTGCATATATTTTTGCATATATTTATATATAACATCATTTTTAATTTTGTTTGTTATTTAATTATTGGAATACTGAATTTAAAAAAATATATATATTGTATATATATATATATTGTAAATGTCATTTATACATAATTAAATATATACATATACGGAAAATAAATAAAATATGTAAAAAATAAAATCGTATATATCATTATATATTGAATTGAATTTGAAAGTTTTATTAACCACTTAAACAAATCATAAATAATTTCTCAAAAGTGTACATATATAGAATTCTATATATTAATACAAATATTAAAAGTAGTTAAAACCATTTATAATAATAAAATAAAATAGAAAAAAACGTAAGAAAATTAATAAATAAAATAATAATGAGAAATAATATATAAGTATATATATATATATATATATATATATATATATATATATATGATTTAAAGAGATCTATATTACTTACTTGAAGTCTAGTGATGATATTGTAATATTATATAGCCAGTTGTAATTCGATATCCCATTGTTTACATGTATTACGTAATTTAGTATAGTTACACAATAACATTACATCACGTCATATTATCTAGTACACACGTAACGTTTAAATGTAGGTTATTCTAAAAATAACCCGATCACGCGTGAAATGACGAAATGTCACGCATCAGTGATTTAACTATCAAGCGGCATACGGGCCTCGATCGAGAGAGAGAAATAAAGTGAGTGAAATTAGAGAGAAAGAGTGAGAGTTAGTTAGATATATAGAGAGGGGATATATATATATATGTATATATAAATAATGATTAAATTATTTATTGACTCAAACAAAATGATAGAAGTTTATAGGTGTCATATTGATATAAACATAACATATAAATAAACTATATAAATAAAATATATATCAATCGGTTAAATGTATACATTTAGCCGATTGATATGTTCAAGGTATAATAATGAGTTTTTTATTTATGCTAGAATAAAATAATGACCACAATTTAAATTAGAATGAAAAAGTAATATAAGAGTCATATATTAATTTTTTAATAAGAATACAAATAAAAAAGTTAAATGAAAAACAATGTATAATTTATGTATATAACATTAGCCCATAAATATATATGTAAAGTGATTTGTTATTATAAACAGATATTATTCAAAGATTTATTAATTAATATTTTATAGTGATTTGTTCACACATTATTCGTTTAAATATATTTTATTAATATAAATTATAAATATTATAACTACATAATTTTTCAAAATGGTCAATTTTGTGGTGGTTATTTATTATTTTAAATTTATTAAATTTTTCAAATAATTTGTATCTTATTTTATCTTAATTGTATACGTAATATTGTGAATAAATAATTGTATCAGTTTTATAAATAATTGTTTAGTAAAACATATTATTAAAAATGTAATAAATAAATTATTGAATAATTAATTTAATATTGTAATAAATTAATAAAATAAATATTGATATTTTTAATATATTTGAATTACATTAAGAATACTTTCATATAAGATTAATAATTATATTTTATGATATATATATATATATATATATATATATATATATATATATATATATATAAGATACAATAGAGTACTTTGACATCAAAGAAGGAGACGAGGGTGCTTTTTATAGTTTATTAAGTTAAATAGTATCCCTGGTATTATCGATTGTATGCGTCAACACATCGACATACTAATTACATCAAGCTATATACTATTACAGCATGCGGAGTAAATCAATAACACGGTTACGGGGAATAAACGCAGTACATTTACATATAGTATGTTATACATTATTTATTTCAAAGGTGAATGTTATAGTTTAACAAATATACTTTACATTATTTACTTTATTAAATAAAAATCAATGAATAAGATATATGATTAGTAATCATTGATTACTAATGGTGTGTTTCAATATTTATTTTGGTGTATTTATAAATAGATACGTTTAGTTATAACATGTGAACACAACAACTTTATGATATAACGACATTACATAGCTTTGTACATAGCATAAAATGTACATATAATATATTATTTTGATATTGTTATATATCTATATATATATATATATATATATATATATATATATATATATATATATATATATATTTTATATTTTTATGTAGAAATATAAATCTGTAGCTTTACCTTTTGCTTAACATTTTGTATTATAGTATATTATATGTGTATAGGAAGTTTATCTATATTATTCTCAATATTTATTTTTATAGAAATTAATTCTTCTGTTCTGTTATATATATTATTATTTCTGTATATAAAATATTCATTACAAAAAATAATAAAATTATCTTAAAAAAACTAAATTATTTCTTTCATTATCTGTTAAATTTCGAAAATGAAATCGACAAACTTTAATATATGATTAATGAAATAGTTATTTACCATAAATACACAAAAAAAATTATTTATTTTGTAATATAGCAAGTATTTTTTCTTCGAAATTTTATACTTTTTGTCTTAATAAAATACCTATATTTGTAATAAAAAAAACTTATCAATCCTTCTTTTTTTTTCAAAGTATGCCACTTACTTCATTATATTAATAGTTTATATTATATCTATATATAGATATATGTAGATATATATATATATAGATATATAGATAACATATATGTTATTATTATTAATAAATTATGCAAAATTAAAAATGTTTGGATTAATCCGAATTAATCCGAATTAATAATAAATTTCTTGAAAAAAATAAAAAAAATATTTAAACTTCTAGAAATTCTAGGAACAAATTATTAAAAATATTTTAATATGATATTTAAATTGTTTTATGATAGTATTAAGATACTGTACATTTTTATATCAATACGAATATTATAAATATATATATTGCATTGTTACAATATTTTCCTATTTCTTACATGTTAAATTTTCCTATATATGTAGGTACCACGTTAATTTTGAAATTACATTTGCATATGAAACCAACCATCACAATTTTTTAATTTTGTTATACATAATATTAAGATTATAAACCCTTAAAAACCAAATACTGGATATGAAATTCATAATATATATACACATTTACCCATCTTATCGTACGGCGTACGTCTAGTGCCTGGTATCACGCACGCACATTCTCACCGTCACGCATGACCGCCCACGTGCAGACGGCTGCCTATACACGCGGACCGCCGCTATGTATAGACAGTGCTCGAATCACCTAATAAACTATAGAAGCCTTGTCGCTCGTATCTATGCATATAGGCATACGCCTTATACATATATATATATATATATATATATATATATATATATATAGTGATGTATCACAATATATAAGACCCAGCAAATATGTACACAACGCACTAATCTGTCGATATAGCGTGGCGTGCGTAAATGATATTAGATAAACCAATGAGCGTCATGCACCGAGAAATTTTTTTGCTTAGTGCATATATCGATTTCATTTGTAATTCTTATCGTGATAGATTCATAACTGTTATACGAACCGATTTATATGTAACGTTAATATACATGATATATTTATAATTGTAATTATACTAATTATATTCGAACCCAAATATACATGTTAAGGTTAATAATAATAATAATAATATAGAATATTTACATTAATTACATTAAAATATAAGATTCTATATTATTATTACTATTTGATTAGGTTTTGGTTAATAAAGTTGAGATAGCAGTTCACGTTTTCTTAAATACGAAAACGACAAAGAGGCAATCCATCCTATTACATATATATATATATACATATATATATATATATATATATATATATATATATATATATATATATATATATATATATATATATATATAACTAGTATAGATAGCCGTACAACACGAAATAACATGGTAGAAGTTACATAAGTGATACGACCCACCCTAACGCACCTAACACCCACTACCCTACCCTCAAACAATGTACCCCATATTTACCCAACCAACTTTCAACTGGGCCGCACAGGACAGATACGAAGAAGTATGTAAATTCAAGAGAACATGCACAATCTCTTTCAATGGCATACTAGCAGACCTCACTCCAATAAAACAGGTAAGCTACGTGTTGCTATGGCTAGGAGATGAAGACCAAGAAAAACAGGTTTTAGGAATACGCTGTGCGACGCAGACTGTGACTAGGATCTCCTTTAAAGTATTAGACATTTTTTTCGTAATTTTCAATGTAAATTCCTATCCTTTTAAAATATTGTTTAGCTTTCAGAATTGTTGTTGGTTTTTCAAATTTTCAAAAATTACCAAAACAGTCACGAGACTGCTTTGGTAATTTTTGTAGTTCCCTTCATAGAAAAGTGTTAACTAACTCGTAATAACTGCTCTTAATCATTCTAGATATAATAAAAAAAAATTTGAAAACCCAACAACAATTCTGAAAGCTAAACAATATTTAAAAAAGATAGGAATTTACATTGAAACTTACGAAAAAAAAATTAAATTACAGATATATGAAAGGACAATATATTTACAATTAAAAATTACCTTTTAGCATATGTAAAAAAATAAAAAAATAAAAAAAATAAAATTAATTTACGAAATTTTACACTTTATTAAAATTATAATATATTTATACACATATTTGCCAAATATTTTATTTTTATGACAACGCACAGTGTGCGTCGCACACTGTGCATTGAATCATAAATTCAAATATGTCTTCATTAAAGTGCACTTAGCTTTACCAATATTAAATATTTTGTGATGATCTTCATAAATATGTTTAATATAACATTTATTATATACTGTGAGCTAGTTAGCAAAACTTTCAAAAACGGTCTACCCTAACGTACAGTGTGCGTGAGCAATCGTCCGTGGGAAAGATTATTGTGTTGGGGGGGGGGTAAGCATGGGAGAAATAGTATTTTTAATAGTATTCTTTAGATGATGTTTGAAGGAAAAGGTTGATGTCATTGTACGGAGGTGGTAGGGTATGGAGTTCCAATTACAAGGGGCAGATAGGGCAAAGAAACGTATATGGGAGGAGTGGAGGTTATGTAGGTGGGGTGTATAGACTATATAATATATAGTATATATACATATATTACTATAGTAAGGAGAAAGGTGTTGGAGGATCGGGTGTGGTTTGGAGTAGTGGTGTGTGTAGATGGAGAAGGGAGGAAAGTTAGTCGGGGGAGATGTAATGTATGGCTTTGTGGATTGTCAGAGAAAGTTTGTATTTAATACGGTAGGAGACTGGAAGCCAGAGTTTAGTTGTTTGAGGAGAGGTGTAATGGAATCAGAGGAACGACGGGAAAGTAGATGGAACCAACTTATTACAGCATTTTGTAGCGCTGCCGTTTAATAAGTTTGTAGGAGGGGGGATTGAATATAGGTTGTTGAAATAGTCGAATAGTGGGAGTATATAGGAGGAGGCGATGGTAACAGCAATGGGGAAGGGAATGGAGCATCGAATTAGGCGGAAGCAGTGTAAGTGGATGGATTTATGCATGTGGGCAATGTGAGTATCAAGGGAAAGAGTGGAGTCGATGTGTAAGCTAAGGTTACGGAAATGTTTAGAATAGGCGATGGTAGTAATGTTTAGTAAGATAGGGGGTAGTTCAATGAGGGTGGAGGAACGTAGGGGTAAGTGGAGAAAGATAGATTCGGTTTTGGTGGGGTTAAGTTTAAGGGAGTTGTAAGTAAGAACTCTGCCCACAATACTATAAATTATATAATTTTACATTGATCAATTTGACCGAATTCCTTAATTATGATAGGTTTGTTCTATAATTTCAAGTTATATTTGATATCCTAATTAGCATCCTAGTTCCTATATTGTAATTATTGCTGTACTAGAGTATTGTAATATCTATGTTAACTTGGCCTGTATCTTGCTATTTTTGAAATAATAATTACAAAAAATTGAATTTTCATTTACAATTATATTTATTAATATATATTAATTTAAATTATTTATTTACTTGAAACATCTAAAAGTATCTACAATACTGATTATTATAATTTTATATTCGACAAAACATTTTCCCATTATTAGGATATAAATTTCAAAATAAATAACCATTAATTACAAATAAGTTAAACCTTTATTATAAAGTTTAAAATAAAGTTTATTATATAATGAATACTTACAATATCAATTACTAATAGTCATAAATCACAATATAATAATATAAAATATCATAATACAAGGAATCACAGAGAAACATGCCTTCATATAATAATTAGAAAGCAATAATTAAAATATATGATCATATTCTTACATCATTTTCACTGCCAACTTTCGGTCCCCTGTTTAAAAGTAGTGTATTGTTAATTTCATATTTTTCAAATTTAATTATATATATATATAAACTCAGTGAAAGTTAGATAAAATTAGATTATGGATAAAACCAATACATTTATGTTTACATTTAAATAATTTTGTATATTGTATAATGGAATTACAGTAAGTTACAATTAAATAGAAATAACTGATTTTTTTATAATACATTTTTTAAAAACTTTATATAAAAAGAATTATATTACAAACAAATAAAACTATATAAATATATGGTATATTAAATAAATAAAATGAATATATGAGATATATTATTTAACTACATTTATTATTTTTATAAAATTAGATAGTTTTAAATTATATATAATATTTTTATAAATCTTATATTATAATATTCTAAATATATATATATATTTATATATATTTTAAATTTTTTTTAAAGAAAAAATAAATTAAATAATTAAAAATTAAATGTCCATTTTTAATTTTAATGTGGAAAACCTTAAATATTTATAATAATTAAAACTATGATTTTGTTTATTGGGATAGATATATATTAATTCAATACTAATTAAATTAATTCAATAATATATATTTTGTAAATAAATACACAATTAGAGTCAAACTGCCGGATATTTTAGAACAAGTTCTAAATAAATACTGTATAATTTTTGTCATCACCTCAAAATATTATAAAATCTAGTTACATTATTTCGCGAATATCTATGTTGAAATATCTACCAGATAATCCTGCTACTTTTTTGTATATAATATAATTGAAAAATATCATCTTAAAATTTAAAAAGGAAAATATTCATTAAACATAACTTAAAAATACATAATATAAAGGTGATATTTAATGATAATAAATTAATAAATAATGATACAAAATAGATTAAATCTCTAGAGATATATTCTTTAATATAATTCATATGTGTTAAATATATTACGTACCTACATATTTTATGATATTTGTCTAAAGGCCATGTATATAATATCATGACAATAATTAATCTAAATAAATATTGCTTATACAAACTGATGGAGTAGTATCACCAAAGATATTAGAAATAATGCCGCTCCGACAACAATAGAAATCACAAGCATCGAAATATAGATGACATCTCGGCCATCTTGTTTTGTACCGTCGGGTAGAGTTATTTGAGTGGTGCGTATGGTTTCCACGGAAATATACGACGAATTTATCAAATAACTGATGTGAACGTCATTCAGCATAGATATCGCCTATTTATAATGAGATAATAGTGTAAAAAAATCGATGATGGAAAATGTTTAAACTTTTACTTTCTAATATATATGAAAATACAATTAATTTCATAAATACAATTAATCAATAATATAATAATATTTCGCCTTCAAATTAAATGCATTAACTTATAAATTCATAAATATTATATTAATAATGTATCATACAAATATATAATTAGTATATAATACACAATGTTGTGTTGAAATAATTATTATAATAATTTGATTAATATAGTATTCGTCAACGTGTAGCTTGATTATTGTTAACTCTGAGCCCACTTAAACACTGAACTTAACGCAATCGTACGCACCAGGTCGAGATTACGCGAGAACAACGTATCCGTTACGATATCGTTCATTAAAGAGGGAGCCACCGTAGTCGTTACACTTCTCCGTGATCTGGACGCGATCCCGCACAACGGATTCGACAGGGAGATCGTAGACGTCAACGCAACTCTAAAGCAACCGCAGGAGGGAATGTATCGTATGGTGATTCGGTATTATTATTTAATATTTCTTATTTTTTATTAAAATATTCATAATAATTTTCATAACAATTACAATCTAATTTAATATTTTGTATTTATAATAATAAATTATTATAATTGTTAAGATAATTTTCATAAAATAATATATAATATATGATGTTATAATTGATAATTAATTCTCTTTTCGATCATATAGTATATAATTTAAATTGAAGTGTGTTATAATAGGTGAATGGTTTAACATCTAAATATTAATAACCTGGTTCCTAAACTATATTTTGTAGGAAATCCTCGTGTAACCTCCAACTGGGATGCTGATTCACAAAACTTCAGATGAACTGTTTGATTGCCCCTGAATATTCATGTACCATATTTTATAGATTATTTAAATAATGCTATATATATATAATATATATTATATATGTCCATAATATTATTAAATTATTTGATAATTTTTAGAAAATAAATGCTAGACAACAAAAAGTAAATTAAAAGAGTTATATTTAAAAGTGTTATATATATGTGTACTGTATACTTGAAAAATAGTTATATTACAATATTACAATATTATTCATCGTCTATGAATCATACATATGATGTATTATATACGATATATATGACGAATAAATATATCTAATTTACGAGGTAAAATATAATTATAATAATAGCTCGCTGTAATTAATTATAATTAAACTTATTTAGAATACTTCAACATTATTTATATTTGGATGGAATAATACGACCTTGCAATAACAATTTATAATTATTATTGTTTAATGATATATTATAATAATCAATTATTGATTAATTCATTTATAAAATTAATGAAATAACATACATATATGATGTTCTTAAAAGAAGAGGTTTTTAAAGAAGATAATTTTGACCATGGAATAAAAAATAAAAAATATTACATAAGTTTCACATTAATTTAAAATTCTATACTATTTGTCTAACATTGATCCCTTTTACAACTCTACAGGTTAAATACATATAATGATTGCGCAATGAACTTTATCGTATAGTTACCACGGTAACTAACAATTGATGGCGACAACAGAGTTCAGAGTTCAGTCTACAGAAGTCGTTGTAAGTCTGACACACAGCTCTGAGAACCTGCTGCTCAACAGTCTCCCACTGTTTATGGTAGGAGGTCAGTGTCAGCTATACTATAATCAGTTACTTCTCTAATGAATGCATATTTAATTATTTATTATTTACTTATTTTTTTAAATAACATTACAATATACTTAATTCTTTATATTTTATATTAATTTATGTATAATTAATTAATTTCATATTAATTGTAATATTGTTTTATATAATTGTTAAAGTAGATATTTGATTAATGATCATAAGTTAATGATATTTATTTAATAATTTATATTTATGAAATATATTTAATAATGAAGCGTATTAAAAATAGAGCACAATATTTATATACCATAAATACTATACAAAATTAATAAATATTTAACTATATACAGACATATAAATTTATGTACAATAATAAACAAGTATATATAGTTATATATATATATATATATATTTACATATATATATAGTTAAGATAATAAACTATATTAATGACTCATGATAATGCCAACCATTTCAATGGGGAAATGCCTTATATTCAATATCACATTTTCTTTAGCGTAATTCTCTGAAATAAGTTTTTAATTGATTAAATACTCAATACAATATAAATAGGTAATATATATATATATATATAGATATTTATATATTATTATATATGTTATTTTTGTTATATATAACCAGTAATTCAATAAATTTGTGATCTATCTATCTATCTATATTAAATATATATATATATATATATATATATATATATATATATATATATATATATAATATATATTATATATTATATATTAATTATATAAATAACTATAAAATAGAATCATGGATAATGAATTAACTAGATATTTTAACATTCAATATATATGAATGAACGAGGTTATGATATATGATATTAGGTAGTGTAGTAATTTGTATATATTTTAATAATACACTTTTTGTTATCTTTAAATAAAAAACCAATAAATCAATAATAATATATTTGCTTAAATAAATTATCAATCAATAATTATTTAGAATTATTCCAATAATATTTTTTAAATATATTTAATAAAAATAAAATTAATTTTATACTTTTATTTATAATAATATGAAACTATTAATATGTATGATATCAATTGTACGATATTATTGATTTTAATATATTTAAATAGACTATGTTACATAATATTATACTTTTAATGCGTATCGGATTAAATCAAATACATGCTAAACCCATATTGCGTATCTGACCTTTGCACTTCGTATTGCAAGGGCGATATTGCACGCGTTCACCTCGACATCGACGCCCTCTAGTAGCCGAAGGTTGCGTACAAAGTCTGTACCGAGTGAAACGACCTTGACACAATCGGGAACATCTCGACCATACGGACCATGCTGACCAGTTACCGTCGCTTTCTACGAGCGAGTGAGATGTGGGTTAAAGTTCTATTTGTTGATCACTAACATCAAAACATAGGTCTATTCAAATTATAATAATACATTTATTTTGTATATTTTTATATATGCATTTAATAATAACTATATAATATTAATCGTTTCTATGAATCGTTAAGTTTATAATAATATAATAAATATACTTAATAATAAAATATCGGGCGACAGCATAGAAAAGATATTGATCTTATCTGAAGCCCTTTAGAGGAAATAACAATATAATTAATTTATATACTTCATACGAAAAAAATGTACAACTTTCTTCTAATAAATATTTATTATTATTATTATTATTATTATTATATTCAATATATGTAAATTACTAAAGGAGTTCATATTAAGATGTACATCTTTACTGTCGTTGTGGCGCATACATATATACGTATGTATTTTCTCCTATAAGAGGGCATGATATACTCGCGAATACGCCCGCATTAGGTAGGAACCTAGTGTAACTAACCCGAACAACTGAGACCGTCGGAATCGCGCACGTAGTATCGTTCGCAGATGCATTCGTAAGAGCCAATCAGATTGCGGCATCTCGCGTTCACGCCGCACTTGTGCGCGTTTATCGCGTTCGTACATTCGTCTATATCTGTTGGGAGTCGGAGGGGGGAGGTTGAGAGTATAGTGTAGCAGATCACAAATGTATGTATTTTAGTATTTAATTAAAGCACATATGGCTACCCAGAGCTGATAGAAAGGTAGATCATCTGATAGAGATTATTAGAGATAACTGAGCTGTTGACAAACCTAGACATGTGGTGCCTTTAGAGATGAAACCGTAGTCACAGATGCACACGTCTCTTTCTCCTATAGGTGGCAGCAGCAGCATTAGCATACACATATTATTATGTAATATGTGAATGCATATTGTTACTACAACTAAATAGCACGTTTAATGTGTGAATGATATTCTCATCATTAAAATTAGAATTATAATGTAATACATTAAATGTATATTGTATAACAATTAGTAATATCATTATTAATAAGTTTAATAAGTATTTGATATATCATTATATTTTATTGATAATTTATAGATAAAAATAATTATATAGTTAGAAATATAAAATTAAATTAAAAAAATAAAATAGCATGATAGTATTAATCAAAAAATAAAATATCAATGCATACAGATATATATATAAAAGAAATAATATGAAATATTTCTATATTTAAACAGAGTAAATTTAATATTATTAAAAATGGTTTAAAACATTAAATATATTAACGCAATATTATCTCAATTGTAGATGTGAATCAAGTATAATGGTGATAATTAAACTATTTATTAAATAATTAACCTACACGATGCTTAGTGTAATATCTTAAAATAGAATTGACCTATTGACCTACTGACCTTGATGAATGCAGGAGTGTTCACAGCCACGGTGCTGATTCAAGCACGAAAACATAGCTAGAGAGAGAGGATATGCCTATGTATATAAATTATAATACAAATAATATTATTAAGTTTACCTATAAATTACCTATAAGCTATAAAGTAAGATGGATATTTGTACTTTCATTATGGCCCAGTAATATATTAGTAATATATATAGTGATAGAGTTATATATATTGGTGTTGATAATGGTCACTTCTACTAATTTAGACACACCCATTTATATTAATTTAGATACGCCCACTTCTACTCATTTAGACACGCCCACTATTACTTACGTAAACAACGCCGTCCATCTGTTTGATCCAATCGGAATCCTGTTTCGCATGAACACCGGTACGATCCTTCGAGGTTATCGCACAGCATGTCACACAAGTTCAAGGTCACCGAGTCGCATTCATTTATATCTATATTATCAGTATATTATATCTATATTATCAGCTATCAAAGCTATTATTTACTAATAAATAATAATATTGCTAATAAATGTCTATATAATTCCTATATATTATCGATTCTATTATAATAGATAATTATTAGTGGTGGGACTTTCACTGATACTAGATGGCAGCACTTAGATGAGGAGTGCAATAACTCTAGGAGTGGTAGCGGAGTGAAAGTAATGTGTAGACACACATTGGAGTGGCAGTGACTATTGTTTATATAGTTACGATGTTCAATAGTTAGCCTATAAATATTCTAACCAAAATATACAAGGCATACTATGATATAATATGCATTCTATAATATACTGTGCATATTATGATATAAAATGTATACTATAATATACTAATCATACTATAATATACTTAAACAAATGAGAGATGTTATAATATTGTGGAGTCGTCATGTCCTACTCGATTCCGTAAAGGACACGTCCTCACTGACCCTCGCATCTCTTCGTCAGCGTGTCGTAGCTGTAGTGATTTCTACAGCGGCAAGTGAAGCTGCCCATTGTGTTATGACAGACCTCATTCACACTGCAAGCCCCGCCCACTTTGTTGCATTCGTTCACGTCTTCAGAGGCGGGTTCAAAGGTCAGTTAAAGGTATACATATATATATATGTGTGTGTCGCTATAATATGTACGTAATATATATACTTTATGTATTATTATTCTATTTACTTATTTATTTTGTATTGTCCTCGGCCCCTCACAGTTATTCATAACATGTACTAGTCAACGACTTCTTGAGGGGTCCATTTGTATCCGTTATTATTATACGTGTGATTCAATAAATACACATTATTATTATATATTAACATATTATTATTATGATTATTGTCATTATTATCATATTTAGGTTTTTACAACAGGGTAATTATAGAAGCAGAGTTATCGAGATAATTACTCTTTAGTATATGAATATATATATATATATATATATATATGCATCATATAGTTTGTACAAATTTATATATGGGTTATAAGTGTAGACAAATGTAAAGTTATGCTAACCTTGGCATATGAGACCATTCCCATAGAAACCCGGAAGGCAATTACAAATAAATGAACCAATGAGATTCGAGCATTTCGCATTTTTATCACAAACTGATTTCTTGGTATCGAGAAAATCACATTCATCGATATCTACAAATGAACTTGAACTGTTAACCTTTATAGTAAGGTAAGCAATATATATTAATCTATAATCCTCAGCTTTATATAATACTACCTATTAACCCTATATAACCAATGTGTGGGAGACTTAGATTTCCCCTTCCTTTTAATGATCTTTGGTAACAAAAAAAATAAAGTATCACTAATGCTATTTTAAAATCCTGAATTTATTTTTTTAAATAATTTGTATTTCAGTATAAACTTTATATACTATAAACCCATATTTTAAATATATTAGTTGGATTAATAATTATATAATAATAGAAATTCTTACAATTTAGAATTACTTTCTATAAATAAACTATCACATGATTTACAATATATATTACAATTGAATATTTATTTATTGGAGTTTATTTTTGTTTAGATTAAGATATGTTTAGGTTTAAGCTTAGGTTTAAGTAAATAGATTACAAGTATTTGTTAGAATATTTATATTTGTATTAGCAATTTATAAAATGGGAGAAATGATCTAGCACTGGGCATAAGCACAGACTGTCATTAAGTTTATTATAGCCTGTACTTTCTATATGTATACTCTACTAGGTGAGTGCATGCGTACCTAAACAAAGACGTTCATTGACCTCTACGAAGCCCAGCCCACAAATACACCGGAACGATCCGTACGTGTTCTCGCAGGAAAAGTTCTTTGTACAGACTTTGCCAGCACTTCCTGTCTCACTTCCTGTTTCATCTGCAGAACATTCGTCCACATCTGGCGATTATAGTTTGACGTTTGTTAAGTAAATATTTGGTGTCATAATTAAAGTATAAATTGAAATATTTGCAAATATGTACTAATAATATAGGTGTAAATCTGTTTATGAATATTTATATAAATATAATTATATATGATATCATAGTATATATATAGTATATATATACTATAGCAGATAATAATATATTACATATATACCATATAATATATAAAATATAATGTATATAGGTATAATATTATATTACTACCTAATAATGTATAGTAATGCTTGTTTGAATTTAATATTAGATAATAAATTGTGAACTTGTATGTTGATAATGTGATTGTATTTAATATTCCTACGACTTTAATCAGTATTTAGATGAAACTCTAATTCATTGTTAATTATTCCTTTTCATTTTAAATCGGTTTTTGAATCGCTATTCTGAATACACAATAGAAGGTAACCTTGACACGAATAATTGTCGCTAGCCAATCGGAAGCCGGCCTCACAGGCACAATTGTACGTAGCAAGTATATTCAAACAAACCGAGGAACATTCAGTTAGGTCGGGCGTAAGGCATTCGTTGATGTCTACAATAGTTGTAAATTGGAGGGGATATTAGGTTCGTATTGTAATCAGATTTATATAATTGTCATAATAATTGATTACATTTAAAATTAGAATAACATTCGTATCGGAAATTATATCACTTGAAATAAGATTTATAATTAGAATTTGTGAATTCGTATTTAAAAATAATACTAATATATTAACTGAAATACTTGCATGGTCGATTAATGAGATAAATGTCTGTTATACTTAATGCTATATAGTGTGTGCATGAGGCACGTTAAATGAGTGACCATACCTTCACACATGTGACTTCTGCTGGACATCAGGTAGCCATGACGACATAAACAAACATCCGTAGCGTTACGTACCACACAGTTACCATAGTTACATTGTGTGTCGCATGGGGTCTTAGCTGTAGTAGGCGTAGAGGGAGTGGTGAGGGGTAGTGTATCTAGGACATGGGTTATGGGTTATAGACCTTTAAGTATAGACATTTAGGGTTATGGACATTTAGGTATAGACCTTTAGGTTTATAGGTGTTAATATATAGTCATAGCTGTAGGGGTAGTGGAGATATAGAAGAGTGTAGTTAGGGTATGGGTTATATACATCACATGGAATCATAGCTTTAAGGGTAGTGGTAATAGGGTTTAGTATAGTTAGGGTAGGGATTATAGGTGTAGCAAGAAGTCATAATTTTAGCGGTAGAGGTGATTTTTATAGGATAAAAATCGGCGTGTAATTAAATATAAAATATATCGAATACACATGTATTTGATTCTTTCAGTACCGAAACCTTAGGAATTAATGGGTTCTGTAAACTTACGTTTACATTCGGTAGTGCCTTCTAGTATGAAATCAGCCTCGCACTGACAATAGAAACTGCCTACTGTGTTCGTGCAGTAATGGTCGCAAGGTCGGTTAGGCGCTCGACATTCATCTATATCTAATTTAGGGAGATGCTTTCTTAGTTCAGTGATAGGTTTGATGTTTGTAGAATGGAAAGTTGAATGTAAGGTTTTCAAAAAATAAACAGTTAGACAATTGTCCAAAATCCAACAATTGTGTTTATTATATTATCCAGTTTCACATTAATATATATATATATATATATATATATTAAATTAAATATCAATAAAAAGTATTATTTATAAAAAAATATTTAGTTTCGTATTATTCTTTGTTTACTTCTATGACATATGTTATCGTTGGAAAATATTTATACTTTATACTTTCGATTATATATTTTGACTTTATATTTGATTACAAAAATTATCAATCAATACATAAATATTAATTATATTCATTTGAGCATTAATACTGAATTGGTGTAGTATATATAGTTTATATATATATATATATATATATATATATATATATATATATATAAATATATCATTATTCTAAACCTAGACATTTCCCTTTGGAACCAGGCACCGTTTTGAAGCCGGGGTAACAACTGCACCGATGTGAACCAATCAGATTCGAGCAGATGTGATCGCAGTCGCCATTAGAATGTTCGCACTCGTTTATGTCTGTTTATTAATTGAAGATATTCATATATGTATATATATATATATATATATATATTAATATAATCTAATATATATCTTATCTTACTTATGTCTTGATTCTTATATTGATTATTCTAGATTCAAGTACATATATGTATCTCATTAAGGAATTTATTAACATAAAATAATATGTGACAAGTTTTATTGAATTATTTACTTACTATTAATAATATAAACATATATCATATAATATAATATTTTACTGAAAAATTAATAATATAAATTATAAATTATAATAGCTAATCAAAAGAAACAAAATTGTAGAACTATATTTATAATAACGATTATTTAAAATATTTAGTTTATATATATATATATATATAAATCATAATTTAATTCTCGCGTGAATAAGTAAAGAGATGTTGAGTGTAGTTGACCTTGACACAACAGTCCTATTGGTAGATAGCCTGCACCACAGACACACTCGTAACCCCTGGCAGTGTTCACACACACGGAGTTCTGCTGACACGAGTTCACCGAGCCTCGCGCACATTCGTCTATGTCTTATGTGGGGGGGTGATGGGGGGGTGATGTGGGGGGTGATGGGGGGCTGATATGGAGGTAAGTGGGGTAATGGAGGGCTGAGGGGTTTAGATAGTATAAGTAATGCAATAGTATATATATGATAGGGGTGATATGGGGGTAATAAGGGGCTGAGGAATAGAGGTAGTGATTAGTTAGGTTGTATACGTAATGCTTAGATTACTATGTCTAATGGTAGGTGTAGGGGTATGGTTAAAGTGATAATACGGGCGGAGTTTAGATATAAGTAATACATAGGGTATATGTGAGAAGATAATGATAAACCTCTATAGTAATAATACACTAACAAGTTATCATAATATTCTTGTATATATATATATATATATATTTTAATAAATATAATAATTAAACTTTTCAAGAAAGAGTATTAAAAATGTATTATTCTAAATTGAAATCACTTGTTTTATGTTTTTAATATATATATATATATGTTATATATCATTTTCTATATTTAATATCATTATTCATATTTAATTTATAATTTGATTTATTAGAATATTCAAGTAATAATAAATAAATATTCACATGTAAAATAAATAAATTATAATTACTAGACATTGTAAACATGAATTAATTTTTTACGAAATACAATTGCGTTTCAAGTCAAGTTATTTCGTAATCAACAAGATACAACATAGATCAGCCAAAGAAAACCTTTGCACTTGGAGTCTATCATTATATAGCCGTGCCTACATTCGCACCTATAGCTTCCAGGAGTATCTACACACCGATGATCGCAGAGTTTAGTGTCGGTGCATTCGTTCACGTCTGATTCACGATATAGTCCACGGTTAATGTGGGGGTTTGTGTAGGTTAATGTGGGGGTTTGTGTAGTTTAATAGTTTAATATTTATAATAATATTTATATTAATATTTACAATAATTTAGTTTATAATGGTTAATGAATTAAGACTATATGCAAATTATGTTCTATTTAGAGTTATTTGAATGTTATGATAGAAAATAGGAGATCATATAAATAATGAATTAGTCAATATTCAATATTTATATTTTTAATATTATTTAAATTTATTATTTTGTTACTATTCATAATATAAATTTTATAAGCTGCATTTAAAACTATTTAAAAACAATTTAAAATTTACTATTGATATAACTATTAATATACAAAATATGATAGAGTGAGAAATAATTTATTTAATTTTTTGTATTATATATTATATTAATAAATATATTTATTAATATATTTATCATAAATATTTATTCAATTATTATTTTAAATAATTGTTTGTAATATATATTATATGAATACATTTATTTTTTTAAAGTATTTATATTGATATGTTAATATATTATAAGTTACATTTTTATTATTTAATAATATTTTATATTTATGTATTTGTATATAGACAAAAATAATTATTTTTTGTTTTTGAGATACAAATATTTTCTAAATAATATATATTTTGAGTATATTTATTGTTGTAACAAGATATAATTATTAATTTTAAAAATATATATTTATTTTAGAAAAATAATTTATTGATTTCATTTATTCATTCTAGATATTATAAATAAATTATTTAAAAAAATGGAAAACATGTTTTTGTATAAATTGAAATATCACGCTTGCCTTTAATAAATCAGCATATAGTGTAATTATAGTTTATAGTAGTGTAATATATTAGATATAACCAGATATAATATAATAACATTTAAATAGAAAAGTAAAGACTGCAGTTTTTAAATGTTTAAGTTTCAAAAAATTGTCATTGTTAATCATAACAATGTTAATGTGTATGAATACTTCAATCTTTACAATTAAGATGTACTTCTATCTATATATATGGCATAAACACAGTTGAAATACTATAAAAAGTTGCACTAACTTTCACATGTAGTAGGTGTAGCAGGCCAATAACCTCTGCTACAGGAACAGTAATAAGATCCCTGGTTGTTCCGACATACGGCATTGCTCCCGCATACGTCATTCTTACTTAGACATTCGTTTACATCTGCAATGATGGTGACGGTCATCTTATATATAATGCGGTGTATATCTGATAACGTAAATATCCGATATAATTAATATCTAGTAATAACATCGTGAAATATATCAATATATTATATAATATATGCCAGATGAGTATGATATATGTGTGAGATAATGTATCTCGCATGCTATACAAGTGTACATAAGGAGTATATATGATACTACATGATGAGGCAAATACCATACACTAGTTGAACAAAACGAGTAAAGCCGTTGTACAATATACCGACTAACGACTCAGATTTGTCCTGGCTAGTATTACTATTTATGTATTCGCTTATTTTGTTTTTCGTGTGTATATTTGTTCGTCTGATTACTTACATCCGATATGTAGTCATATCTATTTCTGTTCTATTCTCCAATAAAACTATAAACTTAAGTTTATATCTTGTTTCTATATGATTGTACTCGAATATATGTAGGTAAACTAAATAAATTTCGATGTTCAGTCGTATTTATATTATAAAAGTCAATGTGTTATATAAATATATATTGTAGTAATATATATTATATATATATTATATATAATATATTAAACACATATATATGTGAAATTGTTAAAGGAACAATGTTGGCAGGAGTGTACACGAGATAGAGGATATAGTTACAAAGCGGAAGTGTTGCCTCCGCATGTGTGTAGGGGTCAAGTGAATGACCTTGACAATGTACACCGTCAATGAGTTGGTAGCCACGTCTACAGAAGCACGCTTCCTCGTTGTTGACGATTCCACAGGTAGCGGTCGCGTCGCAGACTAGGTGAAGACATTCACGCAGTTTTGCTATACGATAGGTGATATTATAGTAATTAATCATTATCAATGTATGTAATATATATATATGCAATATTAATTAATAATTATCATTGTATGTAATATATATATATGCTATATTAATTAATAATTATCATATTATGTAATATAATTATTATTTATAGTAAATGAATGATAGTTATTGATTATATTCGTGAAATTGAAAGTTATTATATCAATAATATGCTAATCTCAACAAAAGTAATTTAACAATCAATTAAAATCAATAAAATGTATGATTACTAATGGTATATTTGTGTCTGAATTGAAAACAAAGTAATCTCGAGTTTTATAGATTTGAAATTACATAATAAGTTGTATGCATTAACACTAATGTTATAATAATTACAATTACGTCTATGTTAATATCAAATAACTATCCCTTATACCTTGTAAATCTCTACAAAGGTTACTATTAGATGGAAAGTATAAAGTACACAGGCAACTTGTGGGTAAGTAGTAGAGGAGTTAAGTTATGCTTAATGGTAGGGTAGGGGGTAGGCGAGCGCGTTCATGTAAACAATGCTATTTATAGCTCTACCGAAAACGTCAAGGATAAAAAACTAATAGAGATAATTAAATAATTTTTGTCATTTAATAGATACTATCTTAAATTCACATAGACTACTTTTTTCATAAACAAAATTAATCTACAAGTATGAAAAATAGGTAAAATATAATGGATATTTTTTATATTTTTTTATTATAAATATGATATGTTTATCAATATTTATTTTAAAAATAAAGAATAATGATACATAGGGATATACAAACGTAATTATTGATAATACGTGTATACAAATAATGCATTACAGAAATAGGGAATGAATGAAATCGTACAAAGTTGAAGGTATGTGCTTAAAATATTAGTTGTAGAAATGACTCAAACAATTAAGTTCACAATAAACGGAGGCCATGAAATATAAACCAATTCATCAGTTAGGGTATAAGGAAATACCGAGTTACCCTATATTTGAGATAATCATACTTAAAGTTCTCTACAAGCAGATATAGTTATTGATCTAGAGCGTAGTCGATAACCATCGCGGTAACTAACGTAAACAATCGACCCCGTTTCTAGCCACTGTGAATTGATCGTTACAGGAACAGGTGTAGCCTCTCGTAGTACTCTTACAAGCCGTGTGACATTCGTTACCGATGCAAAGATTCGAAGCTATCAGTTTACGATGTTGTGTCATTATCGTAGTTGTAATTAGGTCTGGCTTATGTAATAGTTGTAATTCTATATTTATTAGTATTATTCTCGAGAACTTATAAATATATTTATAAATGATACACCATTATATTAGTATGAATGTATAGAAGGTATAGATTTGACCTCGACGGGTTATGTTCATCAGAAGAATGCGGGGACGTATCCACAGACGATTAATTATTACGTCATGATTATGTAATAGTTATCTAATAAGAATTACTCTTGAGAATCTAACATAATAATAGAATAAAATCAAGCTGCACTATGCAAAAACTACCTCTATCTATTCAAAGAGCATTCTAACGGGTAAAAATAGACCAATATATGAATTTCAATCAATGATATCTATAAACTAAATAATGCGTTGGTAGATAGGGTATACAAAAATACGGCCCACTCTATATATATAGGGATCATTCTAATTACACAAATGTGTGTAATGCGCCTGCAGGTGCATTTTAAAAATCTTACTGCTTACCAATGTAAAAAAAAGTTGTAATTAACATAATTTAATATGTAACCAATGTAAATAAAGCTGATACTAACTAAAATTAATGGTAACTAACTAAACTGAACGGTAACCAATGTAAATAAAGTGGTAACTAATGAACACTAATCCGTATCCAATGTAAACAAAGCGGAGTAACTTACGTACCTGTACAGGTGACGTTGGTCAGAGTCTGATGCGAGTACCGACACCCGCACCGATGAGCTCCGTCAGTGTTAAAGCACGTCTGCTGACAGCCTCCATTATCCGGGGCGTCGCATTCGTTGACGTCTACGCAGCTCTCGACACCGCGCCCCGTCACGGAGGGCGCGTAACCGTAGTGACATCGACACTCGTATCCGGGCCGTAGATCTACGCAGCGCGACCGCTCCGAGTCGCAGTCGTTCAGGTTCGGGTCGGAGCAGGCGTCAACGGCTGTAGCGGCGGGACGTTACGATTAATTAGCTTTAATCGATGCTATCGTATCTATTAGATGTTTATTTGTATTGTCCTGAGCCACTAATGGTTACATGTACAAGTCTATGACTTCTTGAGGGGTCCATTTGTATGTATTTTATTCGATATATATACTTGATTCAACGAATAAATATTATTATTATTATTATTATTATTATTATTATTTCACGCTATAAGAATTTTATAATTACATTAGCTTAAAAATAAAATTATCATCTATAATCTTGGATGATTCACCTATCATCTAACTACGTTTACAAAGAGATTAGTACGCTTATGATGAATACACAACTTTATGTTTAATAATCTCTGGTATTCCTCTTCGAGACAAAATAATATTTGCTAAATAGTATTTGCTTTCCGAACACAATAAATTATTTTCAATTGAATTCGATTCTATTAAAGTAACTCATATTGAACTTACGATTCTAATTTTATATGTAATATGATACATTATAAATAGATGAAGGCTAAAACTCAAAGATTATAAATAGATAAATTTGCAAACATTTTAGTAGTCGTTTAACTTACATAACAGCCCGTTACAACTATTACAATCTACTACAATAGCTGTATTATACGAGTCACCGATGCTATGTATAACCTATACAGGATGTCAAGTCCGAGTGAAGTTTCCAGCCCGTAGTACAGGAACATGCGTACGCCCCGGTAGACAGTTTATCGCAGATCTGTTCGCAGCGATGTCGCCTCGAGTCACTAGGGGGCAGCAAACATTCGTCTATGTCTATTGGTCGACGTGAGACGTATTTATATAGCGATAGTTAATATAGACTAGGAAGAATAGTAAATATAGGCTGGGAAGAATTTATCTAAGTAAATATATAGTCAAAAATAGTCATAAATATATAGTCGAAATATATTATTGAAACTATAAAGTATAAATATTTCTGACATATAATTAAAATATTAAAATATTTATAAACAAAGAATATTACGAAATTATGATGTTTTACAATTACAGTTATTAAATTTGTGTTGTCTATAATATAAATAATATAAATAAAACTATTATGTATGTTATTATTTCTAAAGGGCTTCAATAAGGTGGTAATCTTTACACTTATCTTCGCCCATTATAATAATATCATCCGATGAGTAAAATCAACACTTTAAAGTTATAGCTTTAAATACATCATAATTTATTATACACTATATAGTATTCAATAGTAATGCAATTAAGTAATGTATGAGAGGAAATTTGTTCACTCTTTTATCACTTATTGTAAATCATAACTAATATTATATAATGATTAATATAAGTTTATTGAAAATTCTTATATTATAAGTCAAGTAATTAATTAAAATTAGTATTACACACTTCCTTAATTAGTACTTATAAGTACTATTTAATACTATTATGATTTATATCTTTGGGTATTGTGATGGATTAAATTCGGCGGTATGTAAAAATGATAGATTACTAGAGATTATGTAATAGCAAAATATTTTGTAATAGATTTGATGTTACGTTAAAGCGCAATATTACATCTGCATTGATTACATAATACATCTGCATTGATTACATAATACATCTGCATTGATTACATAATACATCTGCGTTGATTGCATAATACATCTGCATTGATTACATACTACATCTGCATTGATTACATAATACATCTGCATTGATTACATAATACATCTGAATTGATTACATAATACATCTGCATTGATTACATAATACATCTGCATTGATTACATAATACATCTGCATTGATTGCATAATACATCTGCATTGATTACATAATACATCTGCATTGATTACATAATACATCTGCATTGATTACATAATACATCTGCATTGATTACATAATACATCTGCATTGATTACATAATACGCTCGTGGAATACTAACCGTAACATTGCCCGTTCAGAGACAGTAAATCGGAAGGACACGCTTCACAGGTGAACATAACATCCTGTGATGGCACATTGTCACATCCTGAAATAGACAACATTGTTATGTAATCGACGTGATCAACACGAACCCTTTGTTCGTGTGATAATTACACATTACGCTTATTATTAAAGGTTGACTTTAAATAATTATTTATTATCGATTCAATAGAATAATTGCTCTTTAAATAGCTTGTATACAGTTTATACAAGTTATACTATAAACATAGGTTGAATTGTTATCTAAAGTGTTATATAGGGTATCCCATAACTCCTAGCTAGTATTATTTCTGGAGTTTATTTTACTATATAAATGGTCAAAAAAAAGTTGACGTTACAGTTCAAAATACTAGATAATCAACTACTAGATAATCTAGAATAATTAGAACTAAAATAATTTTAAAAAATCCCTCACTATATTTATTATTTATTATAATAATTAATATTTATGAATTAATCATTAATTTTATAATCTTAGAATACAAATATAATTATAAATATTTAAAAAATTGTGTATAAAAAAATATAAATAAAACAATAATGTTGTTATACATTAAAATTATGAGGTAATATCTTAGTTTTCGAGCTAACCATCCACTACTATCTGGCTATACTTTCCGGTAAAGTATTGCAGCGAAATGCACCTTAATATATAGTCAGCGAGATGGATGTTACAAAGATAATAGAACTTATTACCTAGGTCGCATCTCTTAGTCGAGCAATAATCAATTCTCTCGTCGCATGAGTCCCCATCGTATTTCCCCCCGCCTCCTCCTCCTCCTCCGCTGCCATCACTGCTGCTGCAGATACACACACTTTGTCCTATGTTGTTTACCCATCTCTAGGTATGTGAGAGAGGAGTGGATGTAGTCATAGGGAGATGTAGTCATAGGGGCAACTATTCTATATAAGGTCAGTTTTACTAGGATAGGTACGAGTCACCATGGTATGGGGTAAAAGGGGTACTATACATTTGGATTGCAGGAAAACCATGCTAAAGTATTAACTCATTCATATAACAAAATCTCACTCCTATAACAAATTTCAGCTTCATATCTCATCGGTTACTGACCGTGATTCTAGAGAGATCGCATACCCCTCCATGTTGACAGGAGCAGAGATTCACTACGGGGGTGTAACCGGTGCACAGACTATAGCCACGCCCCTGCCGCTGTAGGAACAGGTACTCTAGTCGTACGACGTCTTCGCTGGGCGTCCAATCAAATGTCTGCGTACATTTACCTCCGTCCAGTGATTCGTGTATCGGGGCTGCGGCGTAACTGCTACCGTTCCTATTCGTCACCTTGATTCTGACCATTGGTTAGTATTATCGTTAGGGTAGGCAATACATGGGAGATAGTGTCAATATTATAAATATTATACGATATATTGAGTGATATAATATTTAAAAAAAATACTATATTTTGATTATATTTTGTATGATTCATTCATTGTACACAATATTTAAATTGAATCTATTAAACAATTATTATAATACCTTAACATGTAGATTACTTTTATTCCATTTTAAATTAAATATTATTAAATATTGATAAAATATGAATATTGTACAAAAGTTTGGTTGTAATTCTATTTTCATCGTTATTTTCATCATAACAAATATAATATTGACCATATAATCTACCTTGTATTGCACGCTCCTTTCTTAGTGACGGTAAGCTTAATAGTAATGCCTACGACGCATTTGATGATCGTTGATGATTCGGCTTCGATTATTGTCTCCGAACTCATTCCTGTAAACACATGAGTAGGTTACTAAACATAGCTTTCTCGATGGTTTACTTGATTAATCGTGGCAATGTAATGTAAACATAAACCTCTACGTTATTGCTAATCTTTTAGCTATTCACTATACAACGTGTAATACACATGTATAGTGACTAGTTTTATTAAATTTAAAAATAATCTCGTGAATTCGTACGCTAAACGCTAGTCTACATCCCACATCACTTCGATAGAGTAACTAATTGTTATTGTTAGTGTATTGTTATTTAGGGGAGACCTTTTATGCGTACACGCATGTGTGACCATTAGTGTAATGTATAGAGTAACGTGTGTGCTTGATATTCTGTAATGGTGTCAGTAATTATGCAATCTATATTGATGTCTATATTGCTTAGTATTATCATAGTCATCATGCTAACAACATAAATGTATAAAGTATTTGTACGCAGTTAAGATAAAACATTACAAAACGAACGCATGAATGAATTTCGTGTTAGTTATATTATCGGTATAAGGTTGGGGTACTATATATGGTAATTTGTATGTATGATTATAATAATAATATATGGTAATTTATATGTATAATAACTTAGTATCATATTAGAACCTAAAGTAAGCCTGTCTACGATAAGCTCCGCCTCCAAGTGTAGCAGGTGAGTCACAGCAGCAGCGGATGACTCATCGTCTCCTAGGTGAACCGTTGAGGTGTAACGGCAAGCGGTGGAGAGCGATCCATCGCCGCGCCTACAGGTGGAGCCACTAGTGGTGGGTAGGAGAGGGGCGTACAGGGGGTTGAAGTAAGTGCCGGCGGTGGGGTAAGCTGCAGGGTATCGTGTGAAGTGAGAGAAACGGCCGACCACCATCGTTCCGTAGATGTTCCTCAACGACCCTTGAAATAAGTGTAATAGTAGTGATGATGATTTAGTAGAAGTTTGGTATGATAAATAAATAACAATTATTCTGTGATTTATTCTAGTTAAAGGCTAATATTATTAATGTTTTAGGTTTAAGGTTTTTTACGACTGTGTTTTGTAGAAGCAAAATTATAGCTAGAAAATAACAATAAATATTAAGTAAGATGAATATAAATTTGTTTATTTTTATTTTTGTACTATATAATACTACTTTATAATATATTATCATTATCTGTAAAAAAATTATCCATACAAATAGTTTAAAAATTATATATAATTTATGCCATTTTAATATAAGGCTGTGGTGGCTAACAAGATGACATCTTTCGGAACACTTCAAGGTAGCCGAGGTCGTAGTTCGCGTATTCCCGTCCGTTCTTCAGCTGTACTACGTCGTTTTCGGGGTCATTGTCATGGTTACCGAGAAGCCCCCGTAGATGACCTCTGAGTAATAACTTAGGAGCTGTCACCCACAATGTCATCGTGTGGTTAGCCGGCCGCACACTGACCGATAGCTGTTGACCGCTGGTCAGATGTACACCGCCACTTCCTGATTGAGGCCGAAGATATTGTTATGTAGTGGCGTGACTACTATTGAAGTTAGCTCATACTACTGAATATTAATTATTATCAATTATTATTAATTATTATTACCTATTATAATTATTATCAATCGTAAACTATAATTTGCATAGGATATTTATCATATTATTAAATAGTATACACTAAACTATATTGTTTTTAATCTACTATAGTACGTTAATCAACAGTAGCCTGGTGTGCACTCGTGCCATATGTTAACCATTGTTGTAATGTGTTATCATTATTTGATATAACTCCCCTCGTAAAACCGAATAATGGACCGTACCATTATTCACAATATCATTTACATTCGTTTTCGTAATCTATAGTTTATCACGCATCACTGCATATCAGTGTCGGTCTATACAACGGCATCTCTTCAACAGTCTCTCTGTTACGCCAGCCTAACAATAACGGTACTAAAGCCTCGACTCTCGTTCTATTATCGCGACAGTGGTTATACAATAGAGAGACGAAAACCATCGTAATGAACGGCTGTGTGTAGCGTTGAGTGGCTATGATTCGAGAAATTCTCCCCGTTAACCAGAACGTCTACTTGATCTCCTCCTCCTTCTCTCAGGTATACTTCTATTATGTCTGCACCGTACTTTAATGAAACCGCACTGAGTATTAGTGTTCTTTAGTTTAGTGGTTATAGGTGCATGTATGTATGTGTATGTATATGGGTAATTGAAAAGTAAGGGTAAGTGACTCTCGACAAGCAGCAACGCTTATACAATTGCCCTGTTACTTATACCTAATCTGATAATAATAATATTATTATTATTATATATTATAATATATTATATACATATATATATATATATATATATATATATATATATATATATATATATATATATATATATATATATATATATATATATATATATATATAAAAGATTAGAAAAGATTAGTCTTATTTTGAAGACCTACAGAAAAATAAAAACCTGAATATGTATTCAAATTTATTATGTAAAAAAATGATAAAAAAAAACTTCTAATAAATTATAATTATTATAAATAATGACGATATATCGCTACCTTATTCTGATATCATGTGCCTCCACTGCAGCCCCGTACAGGTAACTCCTAACGTGTACTTCGGTCCCAATATCATCTCCATCTGCCCCCGCTGTCACCCCAACCAGGAGGTATTCCCCGAAACCAGCGAAATCGTACGAGAAGTCGTCGAAAGTGCTGACGTGAAAGTTACCGATCACGTGACCTTGATGAGAGAGTGAAGGACAACTGTTATTGTTATTGTTATTGTTATTGTTATCGTTATTAGATATTCCATGCAGGAACTTTGATGAAGTTTTCACACCATATGGGTCTAGTGTTCCTTCGAAGCCGCTCTCGTATTAAGGCCCTATCGCAGTGTACACACTGATCAGACCACATTTTCCAGATGTTTTCAAAATACAATGTATATAGATATAGGAAAATATATGTCTATTCAGAATACTTGTCACAATAGAAATATTATCTGCATTTTTCATAGATACTAAATTACACAAGTAAATGATAGTTTTATGGAATAATATTTTTTGTTATTTTTATGATATTTAACCATTTATACACTGCGGCAGGGCCTTAAGGTAACAAGGCAGTTATAATAGAGAGCGTTTATTTAATGAAAACTATCGAGAAGGGGCGGGGGGATGATATATTAGATGATGAAATCGCACGATTCCTTATATGGTGTTGTTTATAGAGGACCGTGCTATACGATAGGAGGAGCTATATTACTAAATAAAACAACGCACCTTGAATATGTGTATGTTATACTTTCATTGCAATATACCTTATTATTTATTGGTAGTATATCAATATATATATATACAATGTATAATATATATATAAATCAAATATTACAAAATTAATTATGTTACAGAAAAAAGTTATAAGAATTATTAATAAACAAATAATAGATAAATCAAAATTACCATTAATACTTCTAACACATACTGGTCCTTTTTTTTTAAAAAATAATATTTTAAAATTTGAAGATCTAATTATATATAGAAACACATTATTAATCTATAATTTCTTAAATAATATAAATTAGATTATAACTCATATTTCAAGTTAAATAAACTAAAAAATAAATTTATTCTACCAATTATGAAATCAAATAAATTAAAAAATACAATATTTTTTAAAGGACCAAAGTTATATAATGAATTAATGTTTAATAATCTTTTACGAAAAAAGAATATTAATAATGTATTTATTCTAAAAAAAACATTAAAATATTCATTTATAATTAAATATTAGTTTTTTTTTATATATTTTATATATTTTAATATTTATTTTTTTTTAATATTTATATTTGTTATACATATTGTTTCGTTTATTGTTTTAAATATTTTTTTAAATTATTATTGGTATTATTAGTCATCTGTAATTTGACAGGAATGTGGCGCCATTGCACGTCTTATTGAAAGATGATTAATATTTGTTTAGTAGTTTTAATTTTATAACATATTTTAGATATTTTTATTTTATACATATTTATAATAATTTACTATTTTTATTAACAAGTTCTCAATATTGTAAATTTACATATTTTACTAATATATATTTTAATACATTTTAATATTATACAATTATTTTATTATCTATTTTATTATTTACTTTAATGTAATGGATTGAAATATGATGATAACTTATGTTCATGAACAGTGTTTTATTATTTTTATTAATTTATATATATATATATATATATATATGTATCTTCTATTTTATTACAAAGAATGCTAACACATGAATCATTATTATTATAATATTACTTTTACTAATATTGTAATCTGTACATGAACATATTGAAGGTATCGACCAAATAAAGCCTGGGCTTTCACTGATCCTCCATAGACGTATGATATACATAGTATGTCTTATGTCTATAAACTGATTTCATTCATTCATTCATATATATATATATATATATATATTATATTGATTATTGACTATTTATTATCTTTTATTTATTATATGACAACGTTATAACCATCGTATAGACCATAGTATACACATATAATCTATATACATATAATCTATACAATAGACAATAGTATTGCGTAATAACCGGACGTCAGCTGTACGTAGTTGAGGTCTGTGATGAGAGGCCTTCGTTTCAGAAATAGGCCACAGTACACGCTGGATAGTAAACAACACACTTCATAGGGCAGCAGGTCGGTTCGCTGCTTTCTCTTCGACGACTGACAATGTTATATATAATATTTATAATATAATAATTATATATATTTATAATTCAATATTTCTTACACGTATGCGTGCGTATAGGTGAATGACTAGTATTGTAATGTTTTATAGTACTTACATTATATGAAATATGATGCGATGAAAATAAATATAATTTATTAAATATAAATTCAACTAATTAATGTATTGATATTATTGTTCACATTAGATTATATAAATATATTAATAAATTATTAAATATTAGTTATATATAATATAAGTAATATTATATATATAATATTAGTTATATTAGGAATTAGTAACGTGTTTGAAATAAAAATAATTATGATATTATATACTTTAATTAATCATAAATTTAAGAAATCGATCATAAATAATTAAACATTATAATATAACTAATCAATATGGAAAATGGTTTACAATTTTAATGATAATAATATAATTTATATTTCAATACTGCTTTTTACATTTATTATAATTTCTATTAAGGGTTATTAAATTTTAAAGTTAAAAATTAAAAATAAACTGATAAAATAAATATAATATTTCATATATTGTTATTGTTATTGTTATTTTTATTTGGTGGAGTTTAAAAAAAGTATATCTTAAATTAACATATATACTTACTTCTTAGATTTATTTTTAAATAAAATATATTATCTCAAATCTGATACATATTCAATTATATATTTGCCGTTCATTTATATATATGTATATAAATATATATATATATATACATATATATATATATATATATATATATATATATATATATACACATATATATATATATTACATAAGGTGAACGTGTGACGATAGACAGATATTCATGCGACTGTGTAGTAAGGTTGGTATTCACTAAAGCGCCATCTATTGAATAACAACACTGCACAGAACCCCCTAAAATTAATTTATTATTATTAGTTTATATATATAATGTATTAATAATACAAATATAGTTAAATTATGTGTAGAAATTTGCGGAAACAGATTTATTTACCGTGTCGGTTCGGAATGATTTTATAATAGCAGTTTCTCGTGGCAACGAGTGCAAATCTAGCGTCCAGTTTGGCTTGTCTGATCGTAGGAGGACATATGTCCATTAACTCCTCGGCCCACGAGTCAGTGGTTTCGTTCATCTATAGTGTGTGATGTTAACGAGGCGCATATAGTATTCGGGCAACAGCATAGAAAAGATATTGATCTTAATCTGAAGCCCTTTAGAGGAAATAATAACATAAATAATTATATATTTCATACGAAAAAAAATGTACAATTTAAAACTTCTAATAAATATTTATTATTATTTATTATTATTAATACAGTGTATATACTTCAATATTTATATTTTATTTCAATTATTTAATATTTACTATTCTTGTTTCGTTTCTTATTGCATTACTTTTATTAATACTTTTATTATTGTGTCCGATGTTCCACGTGCTTTTGTTTTATGTTTGTAATCAATGAACTACTAAACCATCTATCTACGGTAGACGGTTACAGTAATAATGTAGGGTAATTGTAAAAGGTTTTACCAGCTTTATGTTGTTGATTTTTATATATTATATACAAGCGACAACCACAGAAAATATTCTATATTATTTTGAGGAAGAAACAGAAACAAACACAATTCTTCTAATAAATATTATTATTATATATTAATTTTGTATTATTCTTTATTTCAATAACGTAATAACAGGAACTATTTCAATTTTATATTTTAAACTACACATTGGCTTAAATAAATAATCAATGAATAATAATGATGATAACAATGATATTTAATATATCTACATTATTATGTAAATACTAATAAAAGTTACAAAATATATTTATAACAACTTTTTCTAAAATAATAATTAAAGATTATAAAAGGAAAATTTTTGAATTTAGTAAAAATTAAGTTTATTACACATTTATACACATTCTGATATTTTACAACGAAATTAATAAAGTGTAATTAATACATAAAAATAAAGTTAGGAATGCTTTTTTATATTTTCTTTTAAAATTGTTTTCGTAATCGTATTAGTAAAAACGGTATATCTATACGAGGTATACAAATATACGGCATTAAATGTATGTCCGTAAATTCTATGTTTAGAGAATAAGTGGTATACTAATATTTTATTAAAGGGAAACTACTAGAATTTAAAATATTATTCTAAATAGCGTGAATCACGAAGCAGGCCACCGATTATTATTATTAGAATGTTCAATTTTTATGTTGGGGTTATGTGATTTCTTTGGTATGGTTTTATTTTTCTGTTTTTTTTAGCTGCATTATGTCACCAAGTGAGTCTATAAAATATTGTGTTACTATAAAATATTTTATAATGCGTATAATGTGCAGTAGTGAATATATAAGTACTGCCCACTTTGAACTCTGACATTATTATAATAATAAACGACGGCCTGCTTCGAGATAATTCCTAAATAGAATATATTCTCCACTGAATTAAAAACCTGAGGCTATATCGTAAATGTTATCCGATGTATATTAATCACTATGAAAGCTATGCTGATAAGGTAAAACAAAAGGTTTATAGAGAATTCAGGAAATGGTCAAAATATATTATTAATTAAATTATTATTAATTAATTATTAATTATTATTATTAATTAAATTAAATTATTTTAATTAAAAAATATTTTTTATTATTTCGAAATAAGTCCCCATATTTATGATAAAGATACAATGTAAAAGTAATAACAATAATTGATATAGATTAGTTATAATTAAATTAATAATTATTAATTTATAAAAATAATTATTTTTTAGCATAATTTCTTAACATAATTACATATATGTATGATTATTGTATAATTAAATTTCCGAATTAGAAATTGTCATAAAAAATACAATAAAATGTTATCAACTATTAATTTATCAAACAAAAATTTAATTTTAATATTTATTACTTCAATATAAATATATATATATATATATATATATATATATATTATAGTAATTATATGATAATAAAGTAAGCAATATGATCATGAATACAAACATTATAGAAGTGCAAACACTGTTGAGCTGGAGTGTTATACGGAGTAGTGTTATTGGTGAGTTTGTACGCAAGCTGACCTTTCACTTGTATATTCGGCATTAACACGTTCTACGGAATATATATATATATATATATATAGATAAATGGTGTTATAGCACATTATATTTAATAATAATAGTTTAATCAACAGAGAATATATCAATAATATATAGTTAGTATGTAAGAATATATTTAAAATAATAAATAAATAGTAATAAATAGTGAATTCAATTATTGGAGCTAATTATCAATTTTTGTGTATTTACCAATGATATTGAATGATAGTAGTTACTAACATTCATAAGTAATTTAACATTAATAATATTACGCTGTATTGCATATACTCTTATCTAATATTAAATTAATATCTAATATTATTTAATTATCTATGAATATGCCTAACGTATATAGGAGAGAATAGAGAATTGAATATTTATATTAACCGAGTTAGCCCTATAGACATTGTCCCGTGCCTGTTGCTTGGATCTCCATCTCCCCGAGATGTTGTGTTCACTGAACATCGGTCCAGATCTGATAGCGTAACCTATCCGGGCTGGGTACATATAGCTTGCAGTGGAACGTCGCCTACTGTTAGATACATGCACATATGGCTATTACATGTGCAATATATGGGTATTATATGGCTATTATAAATTACATGGTATCACATATGCCATGGGCGTTAGTTTCATTGTATTCTTAGTACTATATATATATAGGCATGATAGTAGTAGTCAGTTAATTTCATTTTTCTATAGGTTCTTATAGTATATATTTATTTATATATTCATATTGTATTTAATATTTAGATAGATCGCTATGTAGTATATACATAATAATAATAATAATTCTATATGATAGTTATATTTAATATTTAATATACATTGAATTGTGAATGTATTAGTGTAGTTAATGCAAACAAACTATTCTCACGGGTGTATGCGCAGATTAATTTACTACGAGCAATAGAAATATTTTTAATCACAAATAGATAGTTAACATGAGACCGGCTTCGAAGGGACATTAGAGCCATATATGGTTATAAGTGAAAACTTCATCTAAGTTCCTGGATGGGATGAAAGCACTCCACCAACAATACGATAACAATAACAATAAATAACAACAGTATCATTACAATTACTACTACTATAATAATATCATAACCACCAACCACGTAGCTGATACATATCATAAGTAAACGTACAATGAATGGTGCAATAGAATAGTATAGACTAAGAGTGACGGGTCTAACTCGAATGCTACTGGCTCCCACAGCATGTCGCCGTACAGATAGATCACGTAGGTGTCGTTGTAGTCGGTCGCCAGCAAACATTGGAACGTGTTTCTCTGCGCGGGTGAGTAGGTTACGATCAATAATATTATATAACGTGTGTTTATATATTGGTATCCGTGTAGAAATCTTAATGAATTATATTTATGAATCTTAATGAATTATATTGATTGAAATTCCAATTAGTGAGTCCGAATATTGAGTTCAACTCAATATTTGATCAGGTTGTATTATATAGAATATAAGTTAAATGTATATTAGTTTCATTATGATAATCGCGAGATTTCATCAGTCATTATAAAGCATATACCTTTCTAGATATATTTATATATACTTTATATTTTTTCGTAGATAAGTGAAGATAAAATGACTGAATATTAGAATGATACAACAACATTATATAGATTTAAATTTAAACTATTATTCTAAATATTTCATACTATTTAGTTATGTATATATATATTCATTTATCTAAATAAATTGTACACAATAATTTAAGGGTATACCGATAGTAATTTTCATAATAAATGTTAATGCTTGTATAATTATACTTTCATGTCTATATCTGATAATGAAAATAATACAAATTATTATTATTTTTATATACTAGAGGTATTTGTTTTTAATAGTTTGTAATAAAATACGATTGAATACATATAATCAGTTTCTTATAGCTTCTGAACGGATTTAAACATAATAATATCATCATATCTATTTTCGTCTACCAGTAATAATAATTATAGTAATTCATTATATCGTCGACTGCGCTAGACTAACTTCTGATAGCTTAGCGTAAGGGTAGGCAGGTGCCATGGTATGCCATGTGACTTTCAAAAGGTATTCAGCTCGAAACTCCACTCCGGTTAAATTTGTCAGTAACTGATTGAATCGACTGAAAGATTCTCCGTTTCCGTTGCGATACTCTCGGTACCAAATCTGTCAACGGTGTGTCAGCTATGTAATACGTGTGAAAACGTAAAACTTAATAAATGTTATTAGACATTAATTTATAAATAAAAATCGCCTACTTAGAAAAAGAATTAGTGTATTCGAAATTGATTCTATTATGTACTAATTCAATTAACAACATAAACGAAAAGATTATAATTACAATTAAATTTATTGATTACAAAATCATTTGATTTTACGACATACCCGGATAGCGAATTCACTATATGCAAATATTATAGAATATTATGTTATCGAAAACGATTGTATATAATTTATATTTATAAAATAACTAGAATATAAAACCGAATAGCTTACGTTGAATTTTGTATACGTATCGTAAGTGGAACCTTATGGAAATATGCGGAGTACAGGTTATCGGCCCAAAATGGAGCGATGACCGCCCCGATATCGCCCCCTAGCGACTTGAACAGTTCGGCGTCGAGACTGCCAATGAACGGGTACGCATCTTTAGCTCCGAGCTGATGTCGCCAGTCGCCGATGAATAGCGCCCCATTTTCACTTATCTGTTAATGTGATCACGGGTTTAATCCATGTACGCAACAATGAAATAGGTCTTCAAATAATAATTAGGTGTGATATTATATAAATGTGTAGAGAACAATGATCGCCTTTAGTTAAAACCGTTGATGCCTTAACTTGTGAGCGGATTTGAGGGATATAAGAGCCATTCGATTATTAGCGTAAAACATCGTCTGAGTTCCTGAATGAGATGAAAGGACTCCACCAAAATAAGGCAATTTAAGGTTAGGCCTAGTTACCATGGAAACGATGGTGATGTAAACACAACTTTCTCAATACGCAGCCAGTCGAGTTACGCGAATAATAATAATGTGATGTAGAACTAAAAGATACATGAAAACTTAGTGAATATGTTCCATTCAATATTTCATCAGGTGGTACTATACAGAATATAAGTTAAATGTTTATTAGTTCCATTAGGATAATCGTGAGATTTGATTATACAGGAATAACACATTTTAAATTGTTTCGTAGATAAATATTCAAACATTTTCACTCGTACAATTATATTTGAGGAATTAACACTACCATTAATCATAGAAGCAAGAGATATCAGTAGTAGTAATTTACTGAACACAACGAATAGGTCGTAGATACGGAGTGGCTAGTAAGCTAGAGAGGAAACGTTTACAAGATATAGATAGAAGGAGGGTAAGAGTTACGAGGGATAGAGGGGATAGAGAAAGTAACAGGGAATATAAATAAGAGAGATAGCGAGCAGGAAGGAGTGAATAGTAAGGGAAGAAGAAAGGAAGATGAGGAGAGTGGGCAAGAGGAAGAAGGTAAATAATAATAGGGAGCAGGAGGAAAGAAGGAAAATAAAGGAATAAAAGGAAGAGTAAGTGATAAGAAGGAAGAGACAGAGATAAGGAGGAGCAGTCATAGATAGTAGATGAGGAGGATGAATCATAGATAGGAGATGAGGAGGAAGAAAATAAATTAGAAGTCTAACATAAATAGTGTTATGATGAATTCCGCTGGACAAAGGTATACCACGATCTATAAATAGATACGGGGAGACTCTCTCTTTCGTCGGTGAACTGATGGACGTGACCTCCAGGTCACCGACCTCTTCACCGTACGGAAATAAAGGTGAATCTGAGATTAATAGTAATGCAATATAATCAAGTAAGTTAATATCGATATAGATATAAATGTGTATTTTATATTGATAAGGTGACACAGACTATTCAGATTTGTCAACTTAATATAGATTTCAACAATATATATAGTTTACGGATAATGTAATATCAATTAGTGATATTGAAATATAATAATAAATTAAGATAAAGAATCAATATTTAAAAAGTTATCACCTTTTTATAAATATATCATTTTATTCCTATATTTTACATCTAAAGGAAATTAGTGGCTCATTTGTGCCTAGTAATTTATATTTAAGAAATTATCTATTCGAAAGTAGTAATTAGAAATATGATGAGAACATTACATGTCTTTATTAGACAATGCATGTAAACCCTCATCTCCCTCCGATAGAAGCCTACATTACTAACCTATACAAGTGCAGTTACCGTACAGCACGAAGCCTGTCTCACAGCTACACGTCCCGTTTGAGTGACAGATAGTGTTGTTATCACAGTGACCCTTACGATCCTCATCTGTGTAGAGGTCAGTGGGTTAGTGAGGTGTCATACGTAATAAGTAGGGTGTTATATATGATGTATATTATATTAAAATATTATTAACAACATTTTATAGAGTATCTTATTTAACTCAGTAATAATTAAAATTAAAATGTTAATAAGAGATACATCGAATTAGAATATTCACTAACAACTTCTACAATCTGTGGCATTTGTGTGATCACATGTACACGTGTATCCGCCCACCTGATTCACGCAGGTACTATCGGATGAGCAGACATTCCTTCTCCTGCCTTCGCTTGTTTTCTTACACTCGTTCACATCTTCGGTATACAAACAAATAAAGATAAACAAATACAAATAAAGATTATTAATCGTTAAAAAATAAACTTTAATAGATTATATTCAAAGATGCATAATTACTTTAATATAACTAATTTGAGACTAATTAGCCATTCAGTTGCATACGTTCGCTACTATATTATGATTGGCCGCTATTCTATTCTGATTATTCACCGACCTATACAATAATCCACCGTGCCTGTAATGAGGTCCAGATGTTCTATGTAACCCGGCCCACATACGCAGCTGTACTCCGTACCGTAGCTTTGGTAGAGACATGTACTACCTTCACCGCACGGATTGTATTCACACCACATCACGTGACCTGTAAGGGGGTGGGGGGTGTTAAATAACTAGGGGTGTGGAGAGATTATAAAGGTAGTGGGGCTGGATGATTGCTAGAATACTAGGGGCGCGTGGTTATTAGTATACTAGTAGGGGCGGGGTGTTTAGTTCCCTATTTAGGTTTTAGGAATCACGTTATCTATACCACGTAATACGTTTGGTGAATATCATTATTCGTACGTGGCGAATATTCTCTTTTATATATATATATTATATATAATATATAATTATATTTGATTGTCTATTTAATGTGTACTTTAACGAACATGTGAAATAGTCACGACTACCGACCCCGTATTATCTAGTGACCTCTATTACATATGTATATATATATAGTCACGACTACCTTCTGTTGTAAGTGTACGCTATCTAGTGACCTCTATTTACACAAGTGTAACGACCTTGAGCGCAATGCCGAAGTAGACACGGCTTCTCGTCGATTTCAAAGTTTCCGGTGCTGTCTTTCCGGCAGCTTATGCCGTCGCCTGTATATCATTATGTATGTATGACTACGCAATACTTTCAGATCCATTCAGATTAAATTAATTTATATATTTATTAATTTATTTTTTTTATATATTCTCAATAATTGTGAGATTTTAGAATATAACGAGTGTATAAATAAATCATTTACTTATTACACTTACTTACTTTACTCGCATCCTTATCATAATATAATTAAACAAAAACTACACAAAAAGTGCTGTCGTAAAATAATAGTTGTCACTGATATGTGTATGTTAGTGCTTGATTTGAGGAGAACAAACCATAAATACGCTCCTAATCTTAGTACACTACCATTAACATATCGGCTAGTTAATAGGTTACCTATGATTAATATGACCAATATTTTCGCGAATGGTAAAGCTACATTACATTCTAGAAATATATCTCTGTAAAATACATATGATACATATTCGATTCGATGTAAAACTTCTCTATCTGAATGTATTACAATATCCTATGAAATTGTAGGATAAACTTTACGATTATTAAGAATTATTATAAATTGAAAAGCGCGCAATTTATATTTTTAGTAGCGCATTGGTAGTTAATAGTAACTATAGCGCGCACACACACGCGCGTGCATGTTCGCGCACAGAGTTACACCCGCGTTGATGTTGACCGTTAGGAGTGGGAGAGTTGCACTTCCTGTAGCGCCTCGATATGCCGGCTGCGCAGTGTCCTAAACAGACTGACCACGATGTCCAGTCAGACCAGTGGCCATCGCCTGTATGCGTGGGTGAGTGTGTGGGTGGGTGTGTGGGTGAGTGAGTGTGTGAGTGAGTGAGTGGGTGAGTGAGTCATAATAATATTTATTGAATTAATTACGTTGATAAAAATAGCGGATATAAATGGACCCCTCAAGAAGTCATAGACTTATATATGTTATAATAACTGTGAGGGGTCAAGGAAAATACAATACAAATATGTAAAATTGTTTATCTTTTGTTTGGAGGTTGAGTTTATTAAGTTCTTGATAAAAATGAGATAAAAACAAGAACTGCCTGGATTCGAACCCAGGACCTCTCTTTTTTTAGAAAGTTACTATTCCACTGAGCCATAGACCCATGCACATAGATGATTAGACATATCTAGTCACATAATAATGAAGATGATTTACAAACTGCTCTAGATTTCTTTAGATATATATATAGTAATGATAAGATTAGTCATTTATAAAATTGGGTATTGATAATTATTTTAAAATAATTACCTAATTAACTTAAGTTACTAACATATAGTATTATGAAAAGGCATTATTTTATCTAATATATAAAACTTTATTGAGCTAATTTATATCTCAACAATGGGGTCACACACTTATATATGATTATAATACATCACCCAATGATTATAGAACATCAGCCAATGAGATCACATGTTTACAATAGCACACAGTACTAGTATGAACATATAGATGTAGTATATATCTTAAATAAAGACAATATTTATTAGAATAATTAAATAAAATTATTAAAAGTGATATTTAAATCTGTAATAATAAAGTATTGTGTAAAATATGATACGAAATAAATAACATAAACATAGGTGGTGATACCATACAACTTAAAGTATCATATGTGATCTGTAGGGCTAACGGTTGGAGCAATAGGTGCCGTAGTAGGGAGGCTGACAGTCACATCTGAAGGTGTTCACCCCATCCCAACATGTACCTCCGTTGTGACAAGGTCTCGTGCAATCATTTATATCTGTGGAAGTGGTGTTGATGGTGGTAGTGGTGGTGGTGGTGTTAGTGGTGGTGGTGGTGATGGTGGTGGTAGTGGTGGTGGTGGTAGTGATAGTGGTGGTGGTGGTGGTAGTTCTATAGTAGAAGTGATGGCTGTGATGGTTTTAGTAGTAGTAGTAGTGGTGGTGTCAGCAGCGGTAGTGGTGGTGGTAGTGGTTGAGAGGGTGGTAACATCGATATTACCTTACCCACCACCACTACCACCAACATGTATAGCTATTACTATATAGTTGTAGTAATATTAATCATATCTTAGTTACATCGTTATTTCATATTAGAATATACCTTTACTACGGATTAATGTGATCAAATATAACAACTATCATTACCGTCATCACCATCATAATGAGAATAATCATCCTTATCATCATCCTCAACAATATCGTGTACACCTTTCATAACACTAACTAATCTTAAGAAACACTAAACCTTCTGTAATCATAATCCCATTACTAAACCCCCTATAACACTGTAACATCTTAAACCTCCCTAACCTATGTAACGATACCCCACCCCCTGTGTGAACCTGTACAATTAGATCTCCCGTTTCCCACGAAGCCCGTATTACATACGCATACACCCGCGGTAGATGTGGTATTCATACACGACGCGCTGTCGTTGCAACGAGAGAATTCGACGTCCAAGCAATTGTCCACATCCCCTGGTGGTGGAGGTGATAGTGAACGTATTAGTGACCTAATTAGGTAACCTGATACATACGGACAGGTGTGATATCATAGCTAGAGCTACGTACATCTATATAGATGATGGTAGTATGATGGTGGCATTATCTATTTTCTAACTGCTAAATATCTGAATTCATTAGGTAATTATCAATGAAATATATGTATATATTGAGCAACAACAATGGTTATCTTAATTTAAAGTCCCTTAGAAGTTTTATTATATCGAAAAATGTTAATTTTAATTTATATTTATTACATTATTACGATCAAAAAACTTCTAATGAATTATTATTATTATTATCTATTATATATACATATATATAAGATGAGATTTGCCACATTATTATAACTAGCAAGAAGTGGTTCACTGACTTGTACAGGTATCGTTTTCTCCTGTAATGTAGCCAATCAGACAGCTACATGAGCTGGTGGCTCCCCCTACGATCACGCAGTGCGAGTGTTCGATGTGGTCGCAGATAGTGGAGTTACGTGTGCAGAGGTCAAGTTCGACGACCTCTGTAGAATGTCGGGGATAACACATAACTATAGGGTTACATGAACGATATGAATGATATTCATAATGAATCATAATAGTGTATATTCAGATGTATTTATGTATCTATTCATATAAGGTGGGTCTGGAATTTATATTAAATATTATAATCATAGTATATATTATATAATATATATATACATATAAAATGTATATATATATAAAATGCATATATATATATTTATTTTAATTTTTTAATTTTTATTTTATATTTAATTTTTATTTTGGTTGAGTCCTTTCATCCCATTGAGGAACTTAGATGAAATTTTTACTTATAACCATATATGGCTCTAATGTCCCTTCGAAGCTACTCTCATGTTAAGGCATCCATGGTTTTAACGAGAGCCGATAATTTATTTATACACAATTAAATAACATATTTTCTAAATATTATTATAAGTCCTATATTATTGTTACGGGCGAGGCTTGAACATGCATCCTACTGCTTATGTGTCTGACGCATTAGCCAACTGAGCCACACAGAGAGTTAATATATATATATATATATATATATATATATATATATATAAATTATTTATATGTAATGTATTATTATTATAAAATCATATTAAGAGTTAAAAATATACTAGTATTTCCTACATATAGATAGGTAGATATATATTTTATTGAGTGTAAAATACGCACAATGACATGAAACAATAATTTAATAATAAGTAATAAATGAAAAAAAAGAATGATGGTTTACACATGCCATACTATAAGTATTATCAAATATACGTCAGCAACCGGCTATGTGATACGAACCCTGACAGAGGTATCCGTCTCCACGGTAACCGGGCAAACATTCGCACTCGTAGCGCCCCCTATCATCAGGCAAATCTTTACACGTCGACAGCGCGGAACAATTGTGAACGGATATTGCGCATTCGTCCACCTCTGTATGTAGAGAGCAATGAGGTCATCGGTATTAATAGAATTATGAGGTCATCGTTATAATTAGAGCTGACGGGATCATTGCAATAAAGTGAATTAATATAAAGTGAAAGTAATTAAAATAGTTAATTATTATTATTCATCGATTGGTTGATTTTATATATTGAAAATATTATAATCTGAATATAAATTGAGAACTATTTGATATCGATAATCTATGCTATTTTTATTAATACTATTACTTTTCATTATATCCAGATAATTAAGTTTAGAGATTAATCATACACTAGGCACATGCATAATCAGCGCTACATGAGTCACTTGCATGATAAGAGCTACATGAATTACATACATGATCATCCATGCATGAAGTATGTGTGACAAACCAAAGCAAGGAAACGTGAATTGCATGGAATGCGCGTTATTCGAATAGCTAGTTTCGTTGATGCCGTCGCTGCCAATAGATGTCGCTAGTGTGACTCGTCTATTGCACATCTCGTAGGTTTCATTGTTTAGTGGGATAGTGAAGGTGTTTATTGTTATCATCTCGAGTACAGTGGAATTAGTCTGCGGTACGGTGATACAATTAGTTAATATGATTGTATATGCATACATATACATGTATTTATAAAATATTTATTTTCATAATTATATTAATAGTATAAATTATTATGGATAAATATAATAATTTTCTTACCTTAATTTCAATATTTTGTAGAATCGAACTAATATTTATTCTTTTCTGCTTATATATTAAAATGAATTCGATTTGTACGTCTATTTCCGATATATTTAGTTTTTCTGTTGCATTTCCAATAATGATAAGAAAACTCTAAAGTTATTAAATAGAAATAAATATATAATTATAAATTTATAATACATAAGTATTATGATAAGATAATTATACCTATATTAGACATAAATTAACGAATAAATATAAATTAATAATATAAAATTTTAGTAATTACCCTCAAATAATTTTCTATCTCTTTTAATAATTTGTAATTTACATGTTTATATTTATTTATTCAATATGATAACTTGAATATTGTTACGATAATTAAATTCAGAAAATCTAGTATTTAGTATCACATGATAACTAAAGATGATATATCTCACATGATATTAGTTTTACTATAAAATATTCTATTTTCTGTTATTTAATTAAGTTGATACAGTTATAAAATAAGATAGATAGATACGTAGTTTGTTGAATTACTATTGAAATAAATAAATAGTAGAAATGAAAATAATAAGTAATACAATAAAGCTGCTTTAACACCAACAAAATAAGCCAAATATCTTCCAGATTTTTATAGCCAGATGTCATCGAACATCAAAATAGGTCAGCTATACCGATATCGGATATTTCAACGTATACCTTATGCGGGTATATATACAAAATTATTTATTATAAAATATTAAATCTTTGGCTTGTCCATTGCGATATCTATTATATGTTTTAAAATGAATAATTAAAGCAATCGATATCAGGCTGTTTGTTTAGTATGAAAGCAGCTTTATTATATTACTTATTATTTTCATTTCTACTATTTATTTAAGACAACAATTAAATAAATATGTAACTATTATAGTTAGATATTTTGCTGAAACCTGGAGTTTTACTTTCACTAGAGTATTTGGATATATTTCATTGAAGGCGATAGGCTCCCTCAGGGTCATGTGATTAATGAGAAGATCTATTCCATCTGTTAAATGTGTGTTAATAAACTATAAGTATTATACTATATATATATATATATATATATATATACGAATACATTAATTTAGGTTTACAATATTTGTATACAAATGTATATATAAATAATAATATAATGATTGGTTATTAAAATTCTTTTGTTTAAATAATAAATAATATAAATAATAATACAATAATACAATAGAAATACAAATAATATAAAAAATAAAAATAAAAATATTTAATATCTTTTTACTTCATAAGGACTTCAACTAATGTATCAAAAGATGTATAACTTTACTACCGTTGTTGCCCCGTATATTAGTATATATATATTTATAGTAAATATTGAAATATTATACGTTCATGCTCGAGTTATAGAGGTTCTATTTAGATAAATATATAATACTTAAGAAGCTGTAGTGAATGCAAACTAGACACAATAAGCCGTAACTACATCAACATCTCATGTTTGATCTTAGCTAGGCTGACATTCTCAGATTGATGATATCACTCCGGCTAAGATTGAACATGACTATGGAGGTAGGTTTACAGCTTTTATAAATTATTATTGTTATTTTGGTTAAGTCCCAATTATTTACTAAGATGAAGTTTTTTTACTCAAAATTAATGACATTTTGAAGCCGCTCTCATGTAAAGCATCCACATTTTAATGAGATTCTATCATTTTGTATACACAATTATATAAGATCACTTCAAATATTATTTGAGACCTATTTTTGGACCAGATAGGGATTGAACCTGTATCAATCTACCAGTGTGTCTGAGCACCATAAGAACCAACTGAGCTACATAAGCGGTTTTAATCAAAAGTCCGGTATTACATCAAGTACTGTTTCGACTGATTTATTTATAATTATAATATGTAAATCGATTATAAACATATATAAATATTTACTATATCTATTAATATACTGGCCAACAATAATAGTAAATATATAATCTTAATTCTAAGTCAATTGGATGTAAAAATATATTAAATATTTTAATTCCATTCGTCATCGGTACGTTCGAATAACCCGCTTCGCAGAGTGTCTCATCCACTTCGTAGTCGTAGTCTATCAGTCTATTGTTCAGGCTGTTGAACTCGTCGATTTCACCGCTCCAGACGGAACATTCCAAGGTGACTATTGGCGGGTGAAGACACACGAATAGGAACCCGTTATCTCGCGTGACGTCGAAGTGAATACCTGAGTGTTCGTGTGTAGTGTCTGTTAGTCCAACATACCGTATACCTCTGCATTGGGTAATCTTTAGATAACTCGCTAGATAGTCGCACGTCTCTGAATACACGCGAATGAGTGCAATATTAAGTTGTATTCACACTATTCGTAAAGTACTGTATATGCACTCGACGTAAATCACAAAATAGAACATATTCTATTATTGGCAATCTTAAGTGGAACATATTTACACACAGTAAAACTGAGACGCGGCTTATTGTACATACACAGTATTACAATGTAGCTTGCCTATAGAGCTGTGTTAGATGTGCAACACACCTCAACATTTACATCGCTGTGTATCGATACTAGAGTATTTTTTTTCGCGTGTCATGATTGTGAAAGCCGTTAAAGCTATATTCGAGTTTAATCGAGTTATAGTTATAGTAATATTATGATAAGGTGTATGATTATGGTTTCTGTATGAACGCAAACCTACTAGTTATGGTGCAATGATGACTCATCAATCTTTAACGTGTAATCTTCGTATGGTTATTAAAGTTGATTAAGTGAAAATACGTTTAAGTATTATCAAACTAAATTTCTTCTACCCTATTAGTTTAACACAAGTGGAGTGGATACTATTTGTACAACTTATGCTATACGAATTAAATATGGATAAACATATTATAACATCGATGTGAAGGTAGGCTACTACAATAATAAATAAGTAATAAACAACTTACGATATAAGTGAAATTATCAAATTGATTATATTTAAGAATAAAAATAATATTATAACGGCATATAATTATCGTAAAACTTCGTTTCCGCAACGTTAGAATAGTATAAAATCGTGTTCGCTAGCGACTTTCATTCATTATAATAACTAAACTTGGTTCTTGTAATAGAATAGTTTAAATATATAATATATCATGTTGTTCTCGTACCGCAAATCAAATCGCTTAAATCTCCATTCCAGATTAGCTATGACAATAACGGTAACAGCTAACACGTTAGAGAGCCGCTTTAAGGTGAAGGGGTGTGGTTAACCTTCGATGATAGTGGTGAGGCACTCGTCCCCACCGCAATCTGCGCGCCGGTCCAGCGTCCACGAGCTCGTCAATGATTGGTGGATGGAGACTTGTTCGTTAGAGAGAGCGCAGCGCAGCTCTAACTGTGGTCTCGTTGACCGCACATCTGTGTGAAGATAATCGAGTGTGCGTGAGTTATACGCTTGTTTATATCGATAAATATTAGAGCACAAATAGTTGAGAACTATATATATCATACTAAGAACTTGGGTATCATCTACCTGTTCTATTTAATTATATATTTAAGTATTTAAATAAATCCTTAAAATTATATATATATATACATAATTATTATCTTTAGTCCATATAGTATTTTAATCATAAAATATATATATATATATATATTAATTATGATATGGATTTTATATCAAGGGTGTATTATTAAATGACCATACTTGAGCGTGATATTCATATTAACTTACTCTTGAAATTATGCATTGCAATTTTCACCAATACGTCATTGACACCCGATTTCAAGATGCGATCGCGATTCCTCAATTCGATATTCTCTATTCGCAAATCTGGTTGTTCTGAGGAATATGATCAGTTAACAACTCTTACATCAATGTAATGATGTGAGTATAACTATAACATATGATTGACGTCATATTCAATAGTTATGAATAGAGTGAATAGTTTACGATGAGAAGGTAAATAAAATTAAACTGACAACTAAATAACAGACTAATAAATTACAAACAAAATTATAAATTAAATTGATTGTATACATTATTATCTAATAAATCATTATATTTATGTAAATAAAATATGATAGTATATTTCAAAGGCATATAATTATTATAAAACTTCATTTCCATAAATTCTAAATAGTATCGAATCGCACTAATAGTGACTTTCAGTGATTATAACAATTAATTATATATAGATTAGTTATTGAACTAGTTTTATTATAAAATAAATATAAACTTAATACTAAATTATATAAATTACCTAAATTAATGTAAACATAATACTAATGATGAGAAATAATGAAATCACATCAATAATAGAGTTTACCATCATCGCAGAAGATTGAAATTTCCACAGCATGTTTGTTATTCTCTACGATAGATTCATGGATATCGATCACGTTCACTTCTACTATCATTGTATTGGGTCCTTTGTTTAGATGTACGCAAACTTGTTCGATATTCACATCCTCGTATATACTTTAAGAGCGATGGAGTGGGAGATTAATCATTGATAGTAGAATGTAATCAGCTTACATTAATCAGCTAACCCATTAATTGTAATGCTTTCATTTCCTGCAATGATATTAATTTGATTTTCATTTCTGTACTTCCATTTTTTGGGAGAAATATCAGTATAACCGAATGATGTCAAAATAAGGATCTATTTCAAATATTACAATTATTATCGAATATATCCAATATTATATTTGAAACAAACTTTTATTTGCAATCTATTTATAATGATCAAAGGAGTCGATTTCGAATTCTTTAAACGTAAATTAAACATAAAATTCCTCGTTTCTCTAAATAAAATTGGTTCTGAATCTAACTCGAATGAAAGAACTTGAATGATATCTGTTTGAAATTATCATTATATATAATTTTTATTAAATAAAATGATTCTAATATATAAGCGATTAACGAAAAGTGAAAATGAATACAAATTATTATTAACTGTAGTAACCATAATCGCATTGGAGATAATGAGGCCAATGTACGACGTTATTCGTCTCATCCGATTCAGTGAAACGATTGCGAACATCCACCGCCAGCAGTACGTAATACGCTGAACAATAATCGTTGGGAATATCACTCGGTATCGTATAATTCGCGTCGATTTCATAGCGCGACTTCGAATCCATCGAAATCGACGAGATCCGCGATATCGGCCAATCGAAAGCGTCTAATCGCGAGTCAGTAGACACGTAGAAGCGGTAATCGAAAGTGTTGACTAGCGGCGGCGCGCTGACGGCGTTCGTTACGAAGACTACGGCTGAACGATCCGATTGGTCGAAGCCTAGCGCCAGGTCGAATTCGAAATGCGTACAGATCACGCGTATCGGCGTCGACAGCACGTTGTTCGCGGTGATCACCTCACTGGCTCCATCTATCCTCACCGCTAGAATCAAGTAGCCGCATTTGCAGTCCTTTCGACCAATCACAAAGTCGATGACACGACTACGAGTCGACGCTTCATCGGAAGAAACCGTGACGGATCGGTTGTGACCGGGAATGGGCGTAACGCTAGTCGAGATCAACGCGTCGCGTCGGTCGTAATGAGGGTCTCCAGATGCGTAGATTTCGTAGGAGAGAGTGGGGGAGGTAGTAGTAGTAGGCAGCAACACGAAAGAGAACGTTAACCTAACTCTAGTGGTTCGCTCGCTGAATACGGTGTTGCCATCGCTGACGACGGCACTGAACTCGGTTAGAACGAAACGGTCCCCATCGCATGTGTACTTACGCGATAGGTCAACTGTAGCCCTAACCTCCTCCTGATCTCCTTCACTAGACCCCTTATCTACAACACCAGCCCCCTTAACTCCAACCCTGGCCCTCTTATGCTTGACCACTATGGTGACCATCAGATGAGAACAATATAACTGAGGCACGTCGGATTTCGGCAGACGGATGAAAGTGGAATTAGCCGTGGAGATATTCGTGACCGTATAAGGAGTCGTCGTGTTAGTCACCATGGCAACGGGTATACTCAGGTAGAGTGACACTTCGTAATCGGTCTCAATGGCTGATAACTTCGTTGAGTTAATATCTGTTCGGGTTGTCATTATTGAATATAATAAGCAACTATTTATTAAATATACTATATATTTAATCTTAATTAAAAATAATGCAATAAACAACATCATAATTTATAAGGATCGATAATATATAAATATATATATATAATGAACCTTGTTCTATATCTGCAATTTGAACATTGAAAATAAAAGAATCTCGCGATTCGGTAAAGGTGAATTCACTGATAATAATCTCCGGATTATCTACAATAATACAGTAGTATACAATGTGGTACAGGGTGGTATCGGGTGTAATGAAGTCTCTCTTACCCGTATGATCGCAGTGACGAGGTGGAGACAGGACGCTATCGTAAGTATTAGACGAGTAAGGCGATGACAGTCGTATAGAACTTCGCAAGGTCTCAGTCAGCTTTGTACACGTCACGTTTGTTAATTCAACTACAGTGCATATATATATATATATTTATTTTTAATTACTTTTTGTTTAATATATTTTATTTATTTGGCTCAATACTGTGATGAAGAGGTCAACAATTCAATCATAATATTACTTATATTATTTTTTATTTTTAAATCTTTCTAAATTTGTTATATATATATATATATCAATATAGATTCAATAATACTTATCAATATAGCATATCTTTACAGATAACAACGACAATGACCTTTGACCCTAATTAATATCTGTGTCCTCAAGAATGATATCCGCATGTCGTAGACTCTGAGGGGCAAGGTCGCGTTATTCAACAGGCATACCACGTCCAATAAGCTATCGGCGTTCCCCTCTTCCTCATCCTCCCCTTCCATCTTGTGACGGGCCAGAGTGCGGTGCAGCTCCTCGTACAGATCCGATACGGTGTCGCCACCTAACAGAATATCAATGTCCATCCGCATGCGGGCACCGTTCTCTACGAAAAAGTGTTCTACGCGGGTGATTCTGATTGGTGGATCTGAATGAGCGGTTTAGTAGTTAGGTCGTCGTCGTCGTTAATGAAATCATTGACGATAATAATAATAATGAAGAATCAATAAATCAATGATAACAACATTTTAATACTTACTATCTTTGCTACAGTTTATTGTTAAAGTGGACTGCAGTACGTTATCGTAGACGTAGAATTCACCCCGACCTTGACCTAAATTTGAGGTGAGATTCACTCGAGCCTCCAGTGTATAATTGCCACACTTATAACCAGGTACGTGAACACCTACAATATAACAACGATTATAGATATAATCACAGAAATCTAGAGTATATACATATAAGCTAGACTATATTTAATATGAAAGTAACAATATAGTAAGTTATAATTAATAATACAGTCGATAAGTAGTCTACATACGGAGAAAGTAGGAATATTATCACTCGAAAATACATAATCTGTGCTTAAATGCTCAGTAATTAATGTACAATTTAATGTTTGTTCCTCAATTTACGTAATCATATTTTGAAAAGTCTAGATTTCATAAAATATGTTTGAAAAATAGATATAGGTACTACATATATTCACAAATTAAAAATAACTAATGTAAAATTATATACGGAAGAATATAATTAATAATATGATAAACAGGTGGATTACCAAATGCCAGCAAGTTAATGGAGAGAATGACGATATGGTTCTATTAGTAGTAGTACGGCAGTAAATATAATATTTAGGAGGTAACCGTTCGTAGAGTGGAGAACGTAGGGTAGAGAGTGGCTGATGTGATAGAGTAACGTGTCCTTGACCCCGGCGTACAGGTCAAAGGGTAATCTCTGTACGAATGAATAGGTGTCACAGTACGAAATACGAATACATTTGAGATAATAAACATATTATTTTGTTATTTTGTATACCTATATCGATTCAATATACAGTCAAGTATTATTAGATTATTATTAGATTATTAAAATATTCATGCGGAATTCACTAATGCGTCATTTTTAGCGTGAGAATAAACCACTAATAACATTACAGAGATATAATACTATAGGGAGCCCCTCACAGTTATTTATAATATGTATAAGTCTATGACTTTTTGAGGGGTCTATTTGTATCCGCTATTATTATTGTATTTAATATATATATGAATTTCAATAAATAAATATTATTATTATTATTACTATATCATTTAAGTATGCGTACAAAAAAGACTCTACTTGAGTTCAGATTAAGCAATTAATTTAACTAGATAACTAATAAAGGTATATACATTGGTCGGTATATAACCAATATGTGAAACTTGGTTCAATGAATTTAATATGAATCTATTTGAATTACAGGGATATACCTCTTTTCACACTATTAGAAATCACAAAAAAGCTGGTGGCGTCTCTATTTATATTAAGAGTTCATTTTCTACAAATAAAATTGTCATTCTATCTCTTAGTAACCTTTACATTGATACAATTACTATAGAAATTAAACTTGATACTAGAAATATTATAATCAGTTCAATTTATAGATCTCCCTCATTGGAAAAAGATTCTTTTGTTTATCTAAATAATTTTATTGAAAAATTCAATGTATATAATGGTAAACATATATTTCTCTGTGGGGACTTTAATATAGACATACTTAAAGCCAATACTATTACAGATTCTTTTTTAAACATATTGCAATTACAAAACCTATTTAAGTCTATAAATCAACCAACACGTATCAGTAATAATAGTTCTACATTGATTGACAATATTTTTTATAATGGAAATTTTTCTTATATTTCATCTGGTATTTTACAATATGAATTTACTGATCACTTGCCAATTTTTATCTTAATGAAATTAAATAAAATACGTTTCAAATGTTAACAAAATGTTCCAATTATAACTCACAATATAAATAACACTAACAATGTTAATAAATTAATGAAAGAACTTAATGAGACAAACTGGACATTTATAAAATCTGAAGATATTAATATTTCTCTTGACCTTTTTATTACACATTTTAGTAAAATTTATGATAAAACATGCATTAAAAAACATAAATCTAATAATATTTTTCGCAAAAAAGATATTCCTTGGTTTACAAAAAGTTTAAAGAAAGCATGTAGAAAAAAACAAAAGCTGTATATAAAATATATAAATAATAGAAATGATAATAATCTTAGGATATATAAAAAATATAAAAATGATCTCACGAATATTATAAGAAAGTGTAAAAAGGATTTTTATACTAAATCTTTGGATAACAGTAAATCCATTAATACTACATGGTCAATTATAAATTCATTGATAAATCCTATACAAAAAAAGAATACAAAAATATCAGTACTTGATATACATGGAAAGGAAATAAAAGATGAAACAATAGCAAATAAATTTAATGAACACTTTATACAAGTCGGTAGTAAACTAGCTAAGAACATTTGTTCACCTAATACATCGTTCAACGACTACCTTAAAAATAGTAATTATTATTCATTATTTTTATCTCCAATTACATGTAGTGAGGTCATTAAAACTATAATTTTTCTCCAAAAATATCTAAGGATGAACTTGATATATCTATGAAACTCGTAAAATTAATCTCATCCACTATAGCTGAACCTTTAACATATATTTTTAATCTTTCTTTTTCAACAGGCACTTTTCCAAATTTGTTTAAAAAATCCAAATTTATTCCCATCTATAAATCAGGTAATAAAAATGACTTTAATAATTATAGACCCATATGTTTGAATATTCAATTCTCGAAAATCTTAGAAAAATTGTTTTTTTCAAGATTACTTTCTTTCTGTGATTTTCATAACATAATTAGTAGTTCACAATTTGGGTTCAGGAAAGGCCTCAGTACCCTCCATGCTATAGAAACCCTTCAAAAAGCTATTATTGATTCTCTGATCTCCAATAAATACTGTGTTGGCCTATTCATTGACTTAAAAAAAGCATTTGACACAGTCAACCATGAAATACTCTTAAAAAAGCTTGACTTTTACGGTATAAGAGGATTACCTCTATCATGGTTATCATCATATCTTAAAGACAGAAGTCAATTTACAAATTATAATAACTGTATGTCTACTACTACTAATATAGATATCGGTGTCCCCCAAGGTTCTATTCTTGGGCCGCTTCTTTTTCTTATATTTATTAATGACATGCCGACCTGCTCTATTAATAATACTTTTATACTATTTGCTGATGACACCAATATTATAATTAGTGATTGTTCAGCCAACAAACTAAAAGTTAAATTACAGCTGACAATTAATGAAATAATGTTATGGGTAAAATCAAATAAGTTGACAATTAACATTGATAAAACTCACTGCATGTCATTTAGAAATGATATAGAATTTGAAATAGAAATTGAAAATGAGCTTCTAGTTCAAGTATCTGAAACAAAGTTCCTTGGACTAATCATTGATAATTCATTGAACTGGAAATCTCATTTTCAATTTCTAAAGAATAAATTATTAAAAATATATTGGATCATAAAAAATGTATCTTTCTGCCTTAATGAATCAGCTATGATTAAACTTTATTATGCACTTTTTTATCCCCATTTAATTTATTGTTTAGAAATTTGGGGGCATACATATAAATCTAATATAGACTGTATTTATGTTATACAAAAAAAAGTATTAAAATTAGTTTTTTCTAAACCTATAGATTTTAGTTCAAAAAAATTATTTATTGATCATAAGTTATTAAATATCTTTGATTTGTGTAAATATAAAACACTAATATTTATGCATAGAATATATTATAAAACTTGTAGTCCAAGTATTTATAAACATTATAAAAGAATAACTAAAAAAAAAATTAATACAAGAAGTACTTTTGATTTCATTCAACCTTATAATAAATATAACTATATGAATAATTCTTTAACGTCATATGGACCAAGACTTTGGAATGAATTAAATATTGATAAAAGAAAATTAGTATCTATTTCCCTTTTCAGTAATAATATTTTTAATTATTTTTTAACCTTGTGATTTTTTAATCTACTATTATTTTTCTACTTCAAATTATATTTTAACATTTTTTTAATTTTTAATAAGTTTACTATTTTTAATAAATTTTATCTTTACTCAGACTTTTACATTGATTTCTCCTTTTTATCCATATTTTATACTATAATTACGCTTTTATATAATATTATATACTATTTTTAATACATTTTATCTTTACTCAGACTTTTACATTTTACATTTTTACATTAATTTCTTCTTTTTTTCCATATTTTATACTATAACTACTCTTCGACTTATGAAAACTATCTAAATATTTTTTACTTTGTGTAGATAATTTATAAATTTATTTTTGAAAATTTGCCAAACATATATTTATTATTCTTTATATTAAATTGTTATATATTTACTCTTCTTAACCTTTCTTGTCTGTTTTTAGTTTTTTAGTCGTTTTAGTTTTCTTAATGTTTATTTTGTTTATTTTTATATATTATATGATGATTTTTGATAATTTTTTCAAGTCCTTCATAAGTACAATTATTTGATCTTATTCATAATTAGATTTAGTGTAAACAGGAAGTCAACTTAGATATAACATTATGTTATATATAGTTTATTCTTTTTTTCAGGAATTTATTATTCCAATTATAATTGTACTTTTTTAGGACTTGTCAAAATAATAAAGGGTAATTGTCTCGATAAGCTCTGCTTCTACAATTACCCGGTTGTTAAAACCAAATCTGATAATAATAATAATAATAATAAAAAATCAATTGTTTATTGGTTGTTATGTATTTAATATTATTTTAGATTTACATCGGTTTGTTTCGCTACAATATGATACTTTATATATCTATCTATTATTTGATTAGTTATTTGATTTGTATACAATATAGTACATATATATAGTCATATTATAACCATTTGGTAGACGATGCAAAATATAATCATGAGTAGGAACATTTTTAAAAGATAGCTATGAAGCTCAACATTTACATATTAATTAATTATGATGGACTCTGCATATATTTAATTAATTTTTCAAAATAATCAATAATAAAAAACATAAAAATAATGTCTACCAAATATATATTATGTATGTATAATTCCACCACGGATGTATAATTTATGATTTTGTGGACAATATTAAGGTTTATTTTTTTATGGACTTTTAGCATAATACATTCGCTCTAACTTTACTATTCTCTGAATTATGTTCTATATTTAATGATAGGAAAAAATTACGCGCTAGTACAATTATTTTTAAATATATAAATTAATTAATTAATTAATTAAAAATATATATTAATTATTAATGTAAAATTTTATTTTTTATGATCCATGAGTAATATAGATTGTATATATATTACTAGATTATATATATACCAACACCCTATAAACATTTATCTAATAATACTATATAATTCATTAAAAATGGTATGTCTACTAATAGTTATATTTATGGATCCAATATATATAGAGTGTTAATTACATAATTATTTAAACTCACTTATTCTCTAGATTTTAATATAATTAATAAATAATATATAAATATAGTTCATATATATTAATGATATAATTTTATTATAAGTCAAATTTATCCCAAAAGTGATAAATTATTGCCCTATCTATTTAGTGGACACGAAATTGTCCTCGAAATAATCATGTCTACCAAATGGTTAATATTCTGTAATAAATATCTACCAAATCTGGTATGATTATATATATACATATATATCTTCCTCACTAGTCCTCTCTTACCTCTTCTATCGTACCGACTCCATCTGATATATAGAACTGGACACTGACATCGACTACGGGAGAGGTCACTGCGTAGAGGGTAGGCAGGAACCGAAGCTGGAAAGCTAGGCGAGAGGCTTGTGATAAGTCTTCTGTTAGTAGCTGCAGACTTTGCATGCCCAGAGAGATGATGTTCTCTGTGGAGTAGTTACGTTATAGGTGAGTGGGGGTTAAAGGGGGGAGTTATAGGTGAGTGGGGGTTATAGGTGAGTGGGGGTTATAGAGGGGAGTTATAGGTGAGTGGGTATTATAGGGGGGAGTTATAGGTGAGTGGGGTGTTATAGGGGGGAGTTATAGGTGAGTGGGGGTTTATAGGAGGGAGTTATAGGTGAGTGGGGGTTAGAGGGGAGTTATAGGGGATATTATAGGGAGGAGTTATTGGAGGAAATATGGAGGATTATAAGGGTACATTATCGGGAAGTTATACGGCATGTTATAGTAGAGTTTTTTATGGGCAAGTTATAAGGCTATTAAGTTATAGGTTATAGGGTTGTGTGATGTAGACATAGATTAATATATGGTTCGTTATGTGTTAGTTTGTTATTTTTTTCCAGTGCAAGTGGAGGGTCAAAAGGTCATACTTCTGTGCCAATAAACAATTACTTATCATCACAATCATTACCACTATCACCATCTTCATCACCATCACCATCACTATCATCATCACTAACAACACCGGCACGTTCATAGAAATATACACTCCTATAGGACTTATCTTACTTATTCGTTATGTAATACCACTTATTACGCAATACTTACAATATTCTGAACTATAGCGTAATAAGTGGTATTACATAACGAATAAGTAGGTTGGTGTACAAAGATTACTGTAGCTTAGAAACAAACCGCTACGGCAAGGTATGTTCAGAGATAACTCATTGTTTGACGTGATCAATTCATTGCCCTTTGTTATCGATAGCTTCAAGTTCACGATTTCGTTGTTCAAACAGTGTTTTCCAGATATCTATTTAGGTTAAAAATGTATTGCTTGTATAGGATTTATATAATTTATAAAAAGAATTAGCATACAACAGCAGAGCCGTATAGTGGCACCTATCAGGTGGAATAAGCTCGATATTGACATAAGATCTTGTGAATCAACATCATAATTCAAACATTATTAAAAACTCATTTATTTATAATTGCCCATGATTTATAAAGTATATTTTGTTATTTAATATATCACGAGCATATACTAAGTTTCATTTTTAGCTCGTATTACCATGTTATTATAAACACTTTTGTTAACTATCATTTAAAAAGTGTATAAACCTAAATAAATAACAATAATAATATTATATTAAATTAAATATATTCCTAAATTGGATTACTGTAAATTACAGTAATACGTAGTGACATCTCTGACTTTAACGCTAATAAAGATGGTTTACATCGCGACAACGGAGCTAGGTAGGTAACCGAGATGTGTACGTTGAACACGTAGAGGGCGCTGATGTTAGAGAGGTCAGAGGTCGTGGTGAGTGCATCTTTAATGTCTCCGAAACTCTTGTCGTTAACGTACAACGTGGCGGCGTCGAATCCGACACACTCCGACCTACAGACGACCTTCGCACTCAGCTCAAGGTCTGTGTTTGTGACTAGACCCGTTAACAGCAATAAATCATCGTGGTTTACTGTTAGCTCTGTTAGTTCTAATTCATCTGGTGACGGATAGATTTTTGATAGATTTTGGTGATTATAATAATGTAGATTAAATTCGTAGTTTAAATGAAGATGAGTAATATATGTATATATATATATATGTATTTTAAGGAAACTGGACAATAGGCAGTTTTAAAATATGCCACATGCTAATACTCAGGATATTTATTACGTGAGTAAATATTGCGGTTTTTATTTATTCGGTATCATAATAAACAGATACATATATATATATATATATATTTATTAGTACTTACATTATTATAATGCCGTGTATATATATATATATATATATATATATATATATATATGATGCTTATTTAAAACCGCGTAAGCCCCACTAGTATACATAGATTTATATACATAAGATTATGATAATATACATTAACTATACATTTCAGTGGAAGACATAATTATGATTAGATGTATATGTATCACATGTTGAATACTGAAGTCACATCTCACAGTAATAACACAGATGGCTAGCTAACTATTAACCTCCGGGACATAGCAACGTAGTGGTCGTAGAGATGGAATGATTCCACCGTTCTAGAGGTTCGGCGATGTCGCGCCGCGAGTCCAAGGTCATTCGGACTCGGATTTCTCCGCAGAAATGCGTCGATAATGGCGGGTCGAATGTCAGCCAATCGGTGATCAGCCATCGATGTGTTGAGTTCGATGTGACTGCTATAAACAACAGTTGTAATGCTATAATATATACTTTATCAAATTATACGTCAATCAAAACTAAAATTTTTAGAAGGTCTAATATATGTATATGTAATATATAGAGAAATGTAAATCTAAAATAAAGTTTAATATTCAGAGTGAATACTTTATTAAGAACTTTTTAATATAAAGATAATATAAATGATATATCATTACGTAAATAAAGAGATTTTTAATACTGATCTATTATGATTTCGCGTACTTGAGAAGTATACTTTATACGAATTGCGTAGATATATATGAATGTTATTGCTACTTTAATAATAGTAGTATTATTGGCCTGAACTATACTTTATATGTTGTTGAATAATATTACCATGGCCTATTCATTCATTGGGTATACATGACCTATATGTGTTATACCGGCCTAAACTAGCGAATACGTATACACTCTTAGCTTTAACTGACTTTATTCTGATAGAGAGAGTAAGAGAGTGAGAGATAGAGAGGTCTAGTTTGAGAGAGCCAGAGAGATGTACCCTATAAAATACCTCATTGTAATAAACTATAAGATGTATACACATTTATAAGAAGTAATACACCTTTCATACAAATCTTAATGAAAACACCCAAGAAATATCTTTCAATATAAGTTTTTTTTACATTTCTATAAATACGATTACTCTTTGGAGAATTATTACTTTACTGTTAAAATAACAAAGTACTATCATAATAATCATTACTAGTATAGCTACTATATGAAGCCATACTCTCTCCACTATAACTGACATTCATCATTGTAGTAAGCCTTCACAAGTGTAGATGTGTTGGCTTTCATCACGAAGACATCGACGGTGAAACTCTCACTTCCCACGGGTGGCGCTAGTAGTCCTACGTTAATGAGGACCGCAGCCGACAGCCTCATATGGTAGGCGGTGGCTTCGGTGGCTTGTAATGTTTCGATTGACAGCTGGGCGTGGTCTAAGTGCAGATGTTATGTAATAAGGGTGATAGGCTGGATGGTTACGGTAAATAAATTGTTAATATTATTTAGTGGAGTCCTTTCATCCAATCTAGGCACATACAGCTGGGAATGGCCTACATTACATAATCAGATGTTATATGAGTGATAGGTTTAATTAGATATAAGATTATGGTAAATTGATATAGTCCTATTATTGATATTAATACATAGTTACTATAACGAATAGCAGGGCATGGTCTACTTACATTATTATAAGAAACTGACATTTACTGTTGAGAAATATTATACTATTGCATCGTACTAATCAATATAATAAGTAAATCTTCACTATTACAATTATCGGTAATGATGTTGATAAAATACGGTTTATTATACACTAAATAGGACCATGTCATGGCCATTGACCCCTTCGTGCGTGATAATAATAAGATAATAATAATATGATAACAATTAGATAATAATAATAAAATAAGATAATTAAGGTAATGTAATTATTTAAATATTACTAATATATATATATTATTTATTATATAAATAATATATTAAAATACATATTGAATAACTAATTTAATACAATACGTACCTGGTTTACTCTTACAAATCACTATTATTGATGATCGTTCCATCTGAATAGATCCAATACTGCCTGATAATATTGAGCATAAAAATAAGTGGTAGAAATATATGGAAAACAAGGAAGAGAGATAGGGTGAGAGAGATTAAGAGTGAGAAAGAGAGAAAGAGTGATAGGGAGGGGGGAGATAAAGAGTTAAAGAGATATAAAGGGGTAGGGAGCTAGGGAGATAGAAAGATATAGAGAGAGTGAGAAATAAAGGGGTAGAAAAAGTGTATGGGTAAGCTAACCATTGACATTAACAAGTATGGAGAAATGGGTCGTATTGAGACAAGCCGATATGGTGAAATTATCATCAAACTTTGCGATTAAATCAAGAATGGAACTAGATTTTGGTTTAATCGTGATGTTGGTCAAAAGAACAGTCATGATTTGTATTATCTTTGATTCGTTTTGCATCGCCCATAACTATTTACAATAATTAATTATTTGAGAATTAAGATTTTTTTGTATATTAATATATGAATATAAAATAGTAAGATTATATTAGAGTATAATATAAATTTATATATTTATATATATATATATATATATATATATATATATATATATATATATATATATATTACTTATGACTATTAATAAACAATACACTACAATTAAAAAAGCAAGAAATATTATACCAAATAAATAATGCACCTATATCAATTCAAATTAGTGTTATTTATAACATTAGTCTTAGATAAAAACTACAATTATGTTTACAGTTTCCATTTAAGTTATTTTATGATTTAATTATTAATTTATTAATTTATTTACCACTCAAAAATACCAATAGCTATTAAATTAAAATAACTATATCTATATATACATATGTTTACAGTAATACGTATAATATACTAAATAAACTAAATACTATACTGTGACCTGTACGCTATTGTTCGTAGAGTTATTAATAATGATATCACGCGACGGGTACAGGTTCAGTATGGTGATCGTGAAAGGCATATCATCATTCACAACCTCCGAGTAAATGAAGTCGGTGGAGAGAAACTTAAACATAGTCACTACGATGTTATCTGCATCGATGGGAGGTTTCACTTATGAAATTATGGGACAACGATATTATAATAAAATATAAGCGCAACTTTATTGGTATAATGAATATATTTGATTACAATATATCAAATTTAATAAACTAGAAAGATTATACTTTTATTAAAATAATTGTGTCTAAATATCTTTAATTTATTATTGAATGATGAAATTTAATATTAATATTTCTTTAAAATAAGCACTTATAAATTATATGATGAGTATTTAGATGGTTTATGTTTCATTTAGAATATTTGTATTGGGGTACTATTTGTATAGTCCATAGTATGGACTCCATACCCACTATTTTAATAAAATTATTATCTTTATTACCCAATATAGATATTCTAAATGAAACATATACCATCATATATTTATATATCCTAAAAATTCATATACCAAAGGGTAATTATATCAATAAAATATTGATTATGAATAATAATATTCAATTTTAATATATATATATTTATTTTAATTAAGTTAGTTTACTAGATAATTTCAAAGAGCATACCTTGATTGCAGACCAGGAACACCCTTGAGGACAACATATTATTTTCTATGTTCTTTTCGGCAATTCTATTATCTAATAATATTGTTATTGTATATTTTTATTTGGTAAAGTCCTTTAATCCCATCCAGGAACTTAGATGAAGTTATATAATATATATATATATATATATATATATATATATATATATATATATATTCAATTGCTGTTACAATCAATAGTTAATATTTAATAAGTAAATATTATAAATATATAGTTATAAAAATTCATTTTATTAAATTTTATTAAAAGAAAACATTTAAATATGACTAAATATATTCTCTGTGCGAAAAAAAATATTATATATACTATGTTAATTTGAAGTGAAATTATATTGAATAATTTTATTTTAATGATTATTACTATTATTATTATTATTATTATATTTTATATAATATATTTGAATGAAATATATACATAATTATTCTTAAATATATTATAAATATCCACGATAAGCATATCGGTGATGTTCGTATTGAATTGACTCCTTACCGGTATTCAAGATAAGGGTGATGATCACATCTCCGCAGTAGTTCTCTAAAGCACCCCCTAGTGGAGGAAAACTACGCTGTCCGATGACGATGTTACGACCACTGCTGGCATTCACTAGATGGCGCTTCATGCTAGACAGGGAGGCGCCCAACTGAAAACTTGATGTGTCCAACTGAGATGAGAGGATGTACATTAGAAATGTATATATAGATATGTGTGTATATGTGTATGAGAAATGGAGGTATTGTCAGTGTAATGAGTGTGTGCACGCGCACATTTACTATATATTAATCATTAACTGAGCGACAATAATATAATATTAAAAATTATATAAAAAACCTTTGGAAGATATAAAAATAGTTATATCAAATATTATAATCATATTTATTTTATATAACAAGAACTTCTAATAATTATAATTATAATTATAATTTTTATTATGGTTATGTCATCTATACAAATGAAGATTGCGTCACACTTAATAAACTATCTATTTCGTAGATTTATTAATAATTATTTATATGTAGTATTTTACTATAATCATATCAAATATTATGAATTTATTAGGTTATATATTGGATAAAATATGTGTAAATATATTAAATATATATATATATATATATATATATATATGTATATTAGATTTATACTCTTAATTTTATTACAAATTTTAAAAACAATAATTATTGTATCTTAACTAATGATAGAATAGGAATTTAATTTATTTTAAAATAATCAATAATACATTATGGTATCAATTTTGTTAAATATATTAAATATATATATATATATATATATAAATATACATATACATATATACATACAAACCAGATAAGCGTTACGTCTATCAAAAGCTGCCTTACTAAGATAAACTCTAGTGTGGAACGCGTTCATCTGTGCCCCTGCTAGTAAGCCACCGCCACTGCTAGTGTTGCTGGTCACTATTACGCTCAGCAGTACCTGCAACCTAAAGTAGCGTTTCGTGTGCAGATAGCCGTGCGTTAGCAGCCGTAAGGGTCGTAGGTCGAGGTCACTCTCTGTGTGGGGGGGTGGTGGAATGTAGCGTAGATTATCTTAGTAGGCCCGGCGATACTTTATAGTTTGAATAGTTTAATAAATAATTCAGATATCCGACTTATAACGATGAGGTATTATACGTCAAATGTAACTATACGTTTAATTAGATCGATGATACTCGCGTTTGATTCTACAGCCCCATCGTCATGATATTTATTAATATTTAACGAAAGAAAACTATATAAATATGGTATATTTAATATACAAATATGTATGGTTAAATTTAAAAATGATCGAAAATTAAATTGAGATTATATCTACCAATACACACACACATACAATTGTATATACACATATATATATATACGCACAAATATGCACATACACACACGCATATATACACACATATATACACATGCAATGCATAGAAGTGTGAGAACCATGTGCGCACTGCAAAGACTCCATAGTGGTACAGTAGCCAATAGAATGTGAGAACAAATCATCAGTCAGTGTAAAGCAGATGTTATTCTCACGGCAGTCTGTGAAGTTAACTCGCGACACTCTCAGAGTTATGATGGGCCTAGACCCCATGCCCAGTAGTGTTTTCTTATCTATATATTTGAGTATGTGTCTGAGTATATGCATATGGTGTAGTAGTAGTTATAGTGTAGTAGTATTAGTATAAAGGGGTTTCACAACTTGAATGCAATTATTAACTCTAATATATGAGGTTAAAGTTTAACTCTAATATTTCGATCTAATATTTAAATCTCCTTAATTATTAGATTATATATATTTATTACGTAATTATTAACTCTAATTATTAGAGTTAATAATTGCGTTCGAGATCTAGTGAAACCCCTTTTAGTAGTAGTAGTAGTACATTTATTTATTCATAAAAATCAAATTTAAAATAAATCGTTTTGAAGTGAGAGATAATATTATAATATAAAGTTATGGCGAAATATTTGTATTAAATATTTAACTTGAAATAATTAATTTAAGATAATAATTTATAAACATAAACGCCATTTACACTGATTTTCTTTGAATAATTTCTATAAACTTATTTATACATTTTATAATTAAAATTGAATATATATATATATCTAAATTTATTCATTAATCTGAAATATTAATGTTTTAAAGTAAACAAACTAAAGGGTGTTTACAATGCTTATTGTATCTTTTGCTGGGTGAAACTATATTTCACACATGTACGGCAATAATAGAATGTGTTCTGTTTATCACATGGTGAGTGCAAAATAAATGCAGATATAAGTATAAAACTTAATTAAATATTAGATAACCATGTTATATATATAATTGATGCTTTATCGATACTATTTAATTATACGTATCTACTCTTTTGTAGGAATAAATCATTAAAAGTAAAGTCACTAGTTATAAATTAAAACTAGATAAATGTTATATATATGAATTAATGATGGATAATTATTTAACGAGCTTTTTATTTCATGAAATGAATACAGATATAATGTTGCATATAAACAGCATTTTACAGAAAGTTTGAATTCCCCTTAATTACGTACTAGTCTGCATTATTATATTAAATAATGCACATGAACCTGTTAGCATTTCAGTACTTAATCGTGTTCCGTTCAGTTCGACCTTCACGTCGATGGTTTGACCTTCGGCGATGGGTTGGCCGAGTACCTCGAGCGCGACCTCTATTTCGAGATTGTTCTCTCGGTTCCGGAACAATCTAGTGGCGTTGATTACCCTCTCGGTCATTGTTGTTATCTTTATCTCTGGTGGTTGATGCATGATGTATGCTATATGTGTGCATGTGATTATCATATAATATTATCACCGGTCTATAAAGTATAAATATAAATATATATATATGTTTGTATATCTAAAATTAAAATGATATGGCATCTACAGATATATAGGGCAAGAATCTAGGGCTATAAAGCCTGTAAATAGTGCTTTTGGATATAATTATAGATCTATAAGACCTGACTAGAGATTCTGGGTCTATAGCATATGAATATAGTACTATATATAGATCTATATATAGTGCTATATATAGCTCTATATAGTGCTATATATGGTGATATATAATGCCCGATTACATGCAGACTGGGTAGCCTTACACATAACAACACTGACCCCATCACTAGTACACCATGTAACAATCAGCAGACGTGAACCCGCGACATAATTAATACGTGTTATGTAAGGGACCGAAGTACAACTAATACGTGTTATGTAAGGGACCGAAGTACAACTAATACGTGTTACGTAAGGGACCGAAGTACAACTAATACATATTATGTGTGCACGTGTAAAGGAGTGTTCATACGATCACACGTAAAATGGGTGACTTGTACCGGTTTCGTTGTATGAAAATATGTTTTCGGTACGTACGGCAAATATAGAAATGTTCTTTTTTCGCAGGCCGAGTACATACCATATTTACAGATCACGTGAACACCCCGTTAACATTTGTGCTTGTGAATGCGTAATTATCGTATTATCGTAGGCTCGTAATACGTAACTTCGCTTGCGACCTAGAGGTTTAACCTTGAGAACACTTGGCCGTAACGCCGCCGCCGACCTTAGGAGAGGCGTAGAGGTCGTAGCAGGCGAAGCTGTCGCCCGAATACGAGTCACTCCACACTACCGGTGTTCTGTCGCCTTTGATCTTCAGGCACGCGTACCGTTTACCTAGGGGGAGCCACCAGCATCATTATAGTGTGTTGGCCGGTGAAAGAAATTGGCTGAGGAATCAGGATTTGAGAATGGAGATGAATTAAGTTTATATTTCAACTTTTTCTATTTTAGACCTATAGTTTATCTAAAGAACATATATTACAGTGATAGAGATATGTACTTGTTAATGGATGAAAGATGTGAGAGATTAAGCATATTGGATCGAAAGAAATAGAAAAAAAATAAGAACTCAATGATATTAATAATGCACAAATAACAATGTATTTAGTACAGCATTTAGGTAACAACAAAAGTAAAGATCTTAAGGGGATCCCGCACATAACACGCAATTTGCCAATTTCATGTATAAATAGATAGGAAAAACATTGGTCCACTAAAAAAAATAGAACTGATATTCTATTCATTCAATAGACCTCATTTTTTTGTAATGTATTCCTAATATATACATGCATAGGAAAATAGAAAGTTATTTTTAATATTATTATTTATTATATTATATATATCTAAATTAAAAATTAGCGATAGTAAAATGACGGTATTTCTATAGGAATAATCATTTTATACAATGAATTCTATACATTTTATTAATTATCTCTCTATTTATAGTTTTTGTGTTCTATATTTTTGAATGCATATACCTAGCGCGAAATAATTATTCTGAGAAAACAGCGTTTAAGTTTGACTGCATAAAAATGTAATATTGAATAGTATATAATATAATATTATCTTATTGTCATAAAACACATTTTTATACCATTTCTAGACTGAATTCACGTCTAATTTTTTTACAGATACTAAAAACCACTAGAATAAGTATTATTATATAATAAAAAAAATATAAAAAAAAATATAAAAAAAAATAAATTATCATCACTTTAAATGTGCGGGATCCCATAACAACAAAAGTAAAGATCTTAATTTTAAGTAATTATAAGTAAAAAATAGATATTAAATAATTTTTATTTATAATTATTAAATTATTATAAACTATAAAACATTAAATAAATAAATATTTTTCTGATGATTTCTAACTAATTTATTATTTTCGTAAAATGAGGATGTTTTCTATGTTTCTTAAATGAGAATAACGAGTTTTAGAATGCCAGAATGATTATAAGGTTCAGAGGTTATAACACAGTATTTAATTACGACTTCATTATAAGTGGAACCTTCGCATAGGTCTACATGAAAAGTGGCGATCAAGCGTTCAACTCGTGTTACGGCGTACGTGTCCAACACAGCTCCGATCCACGCATCCGTCGCAAATGAGGCGTTCAGTAGCACCTATAGGAACAAATAGTCGTTGTTGTAGTAGTTGTTCTAGTCGTTAGATACAAATACATAATCTACATGAACAACACAGAGTGATTGTCTCTGGGATAAGCTATATCGTTTCTATAATTACCTTAGCAACGCCTACATCTGATCTGATGATAATTATAATAATAATAATAATAATAATAATGATAACAATATTTCATTGAAATCATTAATGATTATATATTAGTATAAGTGTAAACATTTTAATGATACATTTCTTTGCAATATATATAGAAGCGTCATTTTATCGCTTTTTTCTCTTACAAGATTTAACACCATTACAGTGCGAAATCTATTGAATTATTTACACACAAAATATATCACGATAAATAATTAATAATTTTTGTATTTGATAATACGTCATCTTATATAGATAGTTATAGTGTATATGAATTGAATATTAAAACACATAATAATATAAATAGTGAATAATTTTAATATTTAATAATATAACAACTTAAACAGTTATTTCTAGTCATGCAAATAGATTGATACTAACTTTATTCGATAAGAGCGTATCATCAGAAAGGTACAGTTCATAATAGAATAATCTTTCTAGTGTTTTTGCTTTGACCACATTTCCTCCTAAATATTTGTGACATTAGTATGACATTAGAAATGGATGATAGTAAGTAAACGTCAGCTAATGCAGAAGTTAGGCTGAAGATGATTCCGGGTTCAATATTAAATCACAGCATTAACACTTAATAATCGAATTATAACTAATTATATTTATAAATATTATTCGTATATTAAACTTTATATATAAATTATATGAATCATCTATATAAATAGTTTGTATTCACTGGTGTTGAACTATAGCTATTTATCATACTGCATATATATGATATTCATGCAAAATTGCAAATGAATACTGTACTGATATTATGTTATCCTACATTATAATTATCGCATATATAACCTCAATCCTAAACACAATATTATTTTATCGTACGTTGATCGTGAATATTTCATGGGATATGATTACGAGACGAATACACAGGTATCGTAAATATTACATGTATTGACGAATGCATAGGTATCACATATATTACATAAGTTACGCAGATATTTAAGGCTGCAGTTTCAATGATTCCCCGGTCACGTATGCCCATTATCCAATCAGAATAGTGTATTTTTAAAAGACGAATTAATAACCGGTTCAGTATTTTATTGAATGAATCAGCCAGTCGCATTACATTAAACTGGTGAATCATTAACAATGTAGCCCGCGCTGGTTTCAATGGATGTAGTTAATTGCTGACCTTTATTCAGTACGGAGAACTGTAGCCTTAGCTCGTTCGCCCCTCTCGTTAAGTAGGCCGGAGAAGCTGATTTAGTTACGCTGAACTGAAGCAGGGCTACACCTGTAAAGATTGGTAACAGTGGGACGTTGGCGTTTATATTCTAGAATATTCTAGATATCACGATGATAATCTAATTATAATTATTAATATTATATATATAGCTTCACTTATTTTAATCGTACATATTACTATTTTTATAAAATGTTCTATTTTATCTTATTTTAATTTAATTATCTCATTTAATTATTTTATTTCATTTTTGTTCTCGTTTTTATTGTTATATGCACCTAAGGGGGTTATCACGATGGGTTGTCACACCTGTGATAAGTGCAAATAAACTTATTATCATCATCATCATAATAGTATTCGTAATTAAATAATTCATTATATTTGTAAAGATTGATTGATTTTTTATTTTAAATTTCAAATTATATTCAAAAGTTTAAAATGATACAATTATATTATATAATATTATGCAAGATTTAATATTTAATATATAATTATTTAATAATAATTCTGATCTATTATATAATCATCGTGCAATAATGATACTGCTTTATATAAAATTATATTATATAGTAATGTATTAACCGAATACGTTTTTACATACGAAATGTACTTGTTTGTATAGTACGTCGGACCGCGTTTCATCGGAACTGATTCCGTTTACGGACACGACCAAATAAGGAGTGAATGAACAATATTTCTGATTCGCTAGCCAGTGGTTGGACACCGATGCTGAGATTATCATGGAAACTGTAACAGCATAGGAATGATTAATTAATGAACGTAGCAGTTGCAATCACAAATTACAAATAATATATATATATATATATATATATATATATATATATATATATATATATATATATATATATATATATATATAGATAATTGTGAAGGGTAGCACTTATAAAAATGAGGGATAGGTCAGATAATGATAAATATATAATATATCATGATAAATTGGATACAGAAGGTTCACACGTATATTTATAAATATTGTATTATATGGCAATATATAAACATTATTATAATTTATTTTATATAAAAACTATTAATAATAGGTTCCTTAAAATATTTTTCACTACTATCACCATCTAACGAAGGTAGGCATTTACTAATATCAAATAAAGCTTATACAAAAAATCATTAAAATGTTGTACTCTATCCTATTTATATAATAATTAACATGGATATTAAAATTATTGAAAATAGTATCTCTACAATGTTTATTTATTAATTTTTTTTTACTTGTTTCATCACAACTTTGATAAAGTCATGATAATACAGGGAAATCTAAGGAAGGAATAACTATTAACATTATCCATTACATAATTATGTTATATTTTAATCATAATATTAACTTTATTTCTTTATTTTAACATAACTCAATATAATTAATATATAATTTTTAATTATATAAATGTAAATTAATTTTATATTTATAAAATTAAAAAATATAGTTATACTCTATATTTAGATTTAAATTAATTAATATTTAAAATATGATATAACAAATTTATTTAAAACATTTTATAATAGATACAAATATAAATACAAATATATGTAGATATTGTTGGTTATATAGATACTGTATCGGTGATAATGTTCAAATTTTATTATATGTATATGTATATTTATTTTATGAGAATTATGCTAAAAATATCATGATTGGGAAAAGTCAGGAAAAAACAAAAATTGTTTAATAATGTCCTCATTATTCCTTGCCTTTTGGTGAGGAATCATAAATCTGATCTATTTTATTTTATATAATTACGAGAGAGTTTCTATGTCTTAATTAATATCAGCCATAGAACTTAGAATACATGGAAACCTTTCGTTACTACTATGAGACAACACTAATGATGTAGAGAATACAATGATAACCTTGATAGAAGACAATAGACAATATATTATATATTGTTACTATTGTAGTAGAAACTAATATTATCTGCTGCAAATATATAAACTTTAAAGTGAAATGTTGCTAAATTTGAAATTATTTTAAATACTAAATTTAATTATATTTAATAATAAATTTAAACATAGTATTTATTAAATCCTATAAAATTACCCGAACCTAGTTATAATTTAGCTATATAAATCCTCGTTATTGGTATTGCTATCGTTAATATCCTAATCCACAACGATAATAGAATTCACCGAACACTAACCATTAACTGTACCGGCGGCGCTGTCGTTCAAAGACCAATACATAGGCTCACCGGCAGAAGTGGCTCCCCCTACACTGGCCGACCTCGATAACGCAAGCCCCACGACGAGGCTAGCGTTAGAGGGGGTAGTGCCTAACACTAGGTAATCAAACGTCACCACGGTAGCGGTCCGGTCGTCTGCAACGATAGTAGAATCTCCACCATTCACCATTAGGTTCCGTAGTATAACTCTGTAGTTATCTGTTTATTGATTCATGCTTAATATATACTGTATATACACATGCACACCCATATATATATATATATACATATATATTTGGCGATAAAATTAGAATATATATATAATATAAATAATTAGTTTATGTTATATAATTAAATTGTTATATATATAAGTATATAACTTATTTTTAAGTCGTTTAGAAGAAATAGAAACAGAATATTATATTCATATTATATTTATTTTATTATAAATAATAATATCGAATTAACTTCTAATAAATTAAAATATATAAAACAATCATTATTATTATTATTGTATTATTCACGTAGATATGAAATATTATAAAGCGGCATGAACACGTGCGTACTTTGTTACGAGGTAGTAAGTTATCGTAAACGTTCGTTACTGTTGCTGCTTCATTATCATTATTGTTGTACATCATCGTTGGGAGATAGTAATAACAATACTGTGCATGTGACTACCTGTGAGTATTACTATCATTGCATCTCCTTCTAGTATATCATTAACTAATATGTGCCTAAGCACGCGTATTTCGTTGTCTATTCGCGATCGAATATAGAATTGTGTAAATATTATTATATCCGCGATTTATTCTCCTCAGAAGATTAGGGTACGGTTTGGTTGTATTCGAGTGAGCTGAAGTTTAGCCTGTAGACTTGTATGCTTTGTTGGTTACGTTCATTTAACTCACTTGATCTATTTATCTCACTACTTACGTATCTGATATGTATACATATCTAAAAATAGATTTCACCTATACGATATGATGTATACAATAGGTGTATCGAAATATTATGAAGTATTTTGTGGGTGGTCCGTTATTTAACTTTATTTGACAGCGGAGAATAGGTTCGTTATTTGACTCGACTTCACTTTACATCGATGGAATAAAAGTTGGAGTTAGCGATTTAAAATAATTACATTGCGTAGATAAAAATTGATATTCTACTACCTAGATTGCAGCTCACTAGAGTACAACTAAATACATCCTTAATGTTCGTAATAATTCAGATGGACGGCAGTAACTAGAATAATAACATGTTCTAGGTGGGTTAATAATCTGTAATATCTGTACACCGATAGAGTAGTGTGTGGCTTTATTTTATTTAAGTTAATCACAAATTCTAGTTACGTTATGCTAATATAATAATAATAATAATATTTATTAGAAGAATTTTGTTTATTTTATGTTTCATTTTCTAGTTTATAATATTAAAGTGTTTTTTCCTCGTAAAGGCTTCACAATAATATAGCACATTTTCTGTTATTGTCGCTCATCAATATGTGTCTGTAGTGGTGGTTGATACTGACCTTGGCATAGTTGTGAGTCACGTTTCACCGCCACTGGGTGGATTCTGATTGGCCAATCACCGACGACGAAGTCTCCGTCGCTCGTTGCTATGGTAACCAAGAGAGTCGTGACTTTGACCTTACACAATGCCAGCCTAGCGTCATCGGTCAGTATTATGTAATCATCTGTTTGACATCAGAGGGGTGGTCAGCAGATGGGTGTTATTTAAGCCACTCTATACCGGCTAGTGTGTATGTGTCATGTGTATAGACTTGTAAAATATGTGGACAATTATAAATATATTTAGACCTATATATATATGTGTATGTATTAAATATATATATATATATATTGACTTATATATATGAATATATTAGTAAGCAAGTAGAATATATAATTTCAAAATTAATCAAAATTATGTTACATTAGTTACATATTAACGAGAACTATAATTTAAGATGATATAAGACAATAAAATATGTGGTATTAAGAAAATTATGAAATATAATTATAATTGCGTATATAATATCGGAACACTATGGATATGTAAGTAAGTATTTTAAATATCAGTATTTATTAAACACCTACTTTGAATTACGTTCATATATATTGTATACTACATTAATACACATATATATTAATGTACACATATAACATATATTTACTATTTATAGATCGAATTCATAACATTCTTATCTGATTTTTTAACAGCAAATATAAGATTTAGTATTCAGAATAGATCACTAATAAATGATAATAACACACTGTTACCAATAACTATAATATTGTTTATAATACATTCATTTAGAACATAAATTACGAATTTAAAAATCAAGAATTTAAAAAATATATATTAAAAATCATGTATCTAAATAAATGTACATATATCACTAACATATGAAAATATTAATTATTTAAAACATTGTAGATTGATATTAAATCAGTTAAATTAAAATTGAGCGAAATTAATTATAATTGATTTGTGAATACAATAAATAATTAAAATATATGTGCGATCATGATTGTATAAGTTATAACGATGATGTTAAACCGTGATGTATTCTATTATAGCGATACAAACTTATATCTGTTACGTTGCCTCGTACGACAAGAGACTTATTGTAGATCATCAATACTGAAGATGGACTGGACTCTGCGGTAATCTTTAGATTCAGATGGTATTGATGGCTAAAACCTATTAGGAGTGGTAGTAGAATATATACATATATATATATATAATAATAATAATAATAATAATACTAAATATTTATTAGAAGTTTTAAATTGTACATGAAATTGTGTATGAAATATTTAATTATTTATGTTATTATTTCCTCTAAAGGGCTTCAGATTAAGATCAATATCTTTTCTATGCTGTCGCCCGAATAACATTATTTAATAACATTATTTATATATATATATAATAATGTAATATCATAGATATTAAGGTTCAAATTATAAAAATGTGTGCACTGATTGCGAACGTGGACAACATTTTTACATATTTTCTACATCTGAGACCCCCGAGAGTACAATGTAGTATTTCCATCCTTATTCAGCGGATGTAAATGAGAAATAAGTCCATTAAAATGTCCTAAAGTATAGACTTTACGAATACGTGTACTTAGAAACATTTTGATTGGCTAGATGACGGTGTTATGATCAATACCAGCAACAGACTCCACTGTAAACTCCCATAGTAAAGTGCTAAAACACAAGAGTGTATAGCATCACATTATTCATACCTGAACTACATCTATAAACACACACCTATATATATATATATATAGGTAATAGGGTAATGTATTTTATTTTTATTTATAGATAATTTTGAATATAATACGGTGCTTAAAAATATTATCTTAATCATGAATATTATATAAACATAAATATATATATATATATATATATATATATATATATATATATATATATTTATATATATATATATAAATCTAGAACCTCTAGACACTAGTACATTAATATGCTACATACCGTGGGTTACGATCTGAACGTAGAAAGGTGACATCTGGTGGAGAGTGTTGGCATACAGAGAGAACCGAGGCTGGCCATTAGTGTAACTTCCGATAGTGACGTCTGCACTCTCTAGGAGGAGGTATGTGTGTGATTGTTGTGAACGGTAAGCAGTTAGTTTTCTATAAAGTAGAAATAAAGTTTTAGGAAAATATTGAAATTAAATATAATATTAGTTGTCTCTTAAAAGTGATTTAGAAAATAATTAGATAAATTATTAAAACAAAGTTAACTCGCTATCTCTGCAATGTTGTACTCCCAACTAGATACTTTTCAATGGTAAATTTAATTATTTGTAAATAATTTCAATATTTGAATTAAAGATATCAGAGATATAGGTGTATTTGTAAAATAAAATGCCAATGCAAAATTCATTTTTTTAATTTTGTATTTATTTATAAATTTGATTAAAAAATACGAATTATATATAAATAAGGTTTGAATAAAACAATATTTTTTTTAATATTATTTATGTCTACATTACAAATTATATAATAAGTATAGTAAATTATATTATGAATTTAATTTAATCATATCGAAATCATTGATTAAAAAGTTTTTGTATTGATTTTTGTATGAAATTAAAATTTGAACTAAATATATATGTCAAATGATGTACTACGATAAAATCACTACAGTTGAAAAAACAATTTAACAAAATATGTGTTAGCGTAATTAGGTATATATCATTGAGTAAAGAATAAAATAAAATAATAAAATAAAATATAATATTAGTTCACTATATTGAAGGGAACCATTTGACGAGCACTTGAAAGGAAGTGAGGCGACATTGTTCTGCATGATGTAATCGTGCGGTGATGTCATCACTAGTAGCAGGTGGTTGTAGCGTAGATCTCGGCAGTAACGGGCTGGTATCGAGAAGTAGGTCTTTATCTGCGGTGTGTGGGTGTGTGTGTTGCCATTAGTTAGAGTTGTGATTGTTGTGAGTCATTATTATTATTAGTCATTATTCTGAGTGATTTTTATGAATATTAATATTTGGCATCGATGTTAGTCATTATTATGATTCATAATTGTGAGTAATTATTATGAGTATGTGATTGTAAGTTATCATCGTGAACCGTGATATGATGTCGGGCTACATACATATTAGAATTGGTAACATGATGAACTACCTAGAACTATAGTTTCATTACTATCCTAAATCACACAAAATAATAAAATATATTCTACTATATACATATATATATTAAAAAAGCTTAACTATTGGCTAATTATTAACTATTAAGAAATATAATTACAATAATAATAAACATAATAGTTATAATAGCTATCATAAATCATTCGTGATTGTTATCAACGATAGTGGAATAGAGATAGTACAATCAATAAATGTTAGCTATAACTATATTTATATATATATATATATATATATATATATATATATATATATATATATATATATATATATATATATATATATATATGGAATAGAGTAGGGTAAGAATCATAGGATGTAGGAATTAAGATAAAATTGGACAAGGATAAACTAGTGTTTTACTTATGATTCTATTAATATCATCAATAATAAAACGTTCATATAATATATATATATAGAGAAAGGATAAGTATACCGTATCTAAGATAAGCTATGCCGGTCAATTAAAAAGATCTATTCCAATCACAAATTATTATTAATAAATTTATTGGAATTTCTTACGGTAACTGAAAAATGTTTACATTCTTTGATTTATTAATTTTGTATAATTAATTTTTAATTTCGTATAAATATTTTTAATTCCAACGTATTTCGTCGTATCGCATCATATTTCAACTTTATATTTATTTAAATGTAAAATAAATCAATAGCTATTAGCTAATAGCTAATGCTAGAGATGGTTTGTTTAAAACAAAGTAATCGATAAGAGAAATAGGTGTAATACGGGTAGTTGATTATATTATGATGGGGTACCTTCTTGATATGGATAGTTGCCTTAGCTATGTGTGCGCCTTTAGCTGTGTCTACAATTTCTCCGTCGTCCATTAGAATTGTTCTTACTCGCAGCATACTTCCGTATACTGAGTCGAACTTTGGCCCACTTTGAAGATAAATCTAGAAGTGAGTGGTAATAGGGATAATTAGTGATAATAGGACGAATTATTGATAATAGGAATATTAGGGTGATAATAGAGAAAATGAGAGAAAATAGATATAATATAGCATAATATGAGTGATAATTAGAAGAATAGTAAACGTGATGATGATGAAGAAAGTTTATTAAATAGCACTATAATAGGCCTTCGACACTCTTCGATCGCGTTTGAAATTAAATAGTTTAATATGATGTATACGAATAATAAAATGAAAATAAATAAATAAATATTACATGTAAAAAATAAAATCAATTCATTACACAAGGTAAACCAATTGTATGGGATTAATGATTGATGAAGGCGAGTAAGGAGGAAATTTGGTGTATGAACTTTAGTTTACAGCCTGTGTGGCTCAGTTGGCTAAGGCATCAGACACACAAGCAGTAGGACGCGGGTTCGAGCCTCGTCCGGACCATTAAAATAGATCTTAAAATAATATTTAGAAGTGATCTTTTATAATTGTGTATAAATAAATGATCGGCTCTCGTTAAAACCATGGATGCATTAACATGAGAGGATAGAGAAATTAGAGGGATATTAGAGCCATATATGATTATAAGTGAAAACTTTATTTAGTTCCAGGATGGAATTAAAGCACTCCACCAAATAAAATAACAAAATAACAATAATGGGAACAAACAGAGCTGACTAGAGGAGGGAGGGATTTCAGAGATTAAGATTAAAATGACGGAAATCTCTTACATTGTTAACGGGAACGTATCAATTCGTGATAAAGGAGGAAGGGAAGCATTAGAATGGCGGAGGTGGGAATGATTGGTTGTCTTAGAGCATGTCTGTAGTACAGGACTGGGGACTGGATGAATAAAGTGAATTATGTTATACCTTTAGTCTTTCAATTATAACAATAGTGATTGATAATATACAGAATAAGTGATGATTTAGCATATATCAGATATTGAAACAAATTTAAAATTATTTTAAGATAGTAGAATCCATTTATCCTATCAAGGAATTTAGTTGAAGTTTTTTTCACTTATAACTTTTAACCAAATAAGTATAATGTCCCTTTGAAGCCGCTATCATGTTGAGTATCCATGGTTTAAACGAATTCTGATAATTACTTTAAACATAACTAACAAGATTACTTCTATATATAATTTTAAGACATATTGTAATGGTCCGGATGAGGCTCGGACCCGTATCCTACTGATTGTGTGTCTACTCTCTTAGCCAACCGAGCCACACATGCAGTGGAATATAATATATAATATTGCCACGATGAAATATTCCTATAGTAAACCTCAAATTGAAAATGAGGGTCATCGCTATCGGCTATGTCCACGGGGGACATATTCGTGACCTTCACGTCATAACTTACGACGTATTCGAGGTCATCAGGTATCTCCGCAGGCCAGCGCAAGTTGTAGTAGTGGACGTCGTACACATCTTAGGTTAAGGAGCGATGTTATTAGCTAATGGTGTTATGAATTTAGAAGTATGCACTTATTTCCCGAATATTAAATATAATAAACGGAATGATATTAAGCTATAAATAATAAGCACATATTAAAAATATCCTTGGTATGTATAATAAAATATCAAATATATTGATGATTTAATAATACTAATAAAATATGACAACAAAATAATAATAATAATAATAATAATGATATACAAGCATTTCAATATCGAATATATCCATACATACATGAATACACCTACGCACACAAACGATATAGTCAAATATGAAACCAGAGTTATCTGAAGAGATATCATTATTTAATAAGATGTATGTAAATTAATAGTAAATATTTATAGTAATTATAAATATTAGTAATATCTCATAGTCGCGATATTTTAAACTTTGTTTATTTAGATTATAAATGTATCATTTATAAATAATCTATACTTTTAATTATAGAGTTATTTAAATAGGCTTTAATAAATGGTTATCCGGAATATATATTTCTACTTTAAGATTTAAGATTTAAGATTTCACGACATGGCATTATTTACGAATATTAAAGAACATCAATTACTGGTAAATTGGTAAGAGATAAGGGATGTGTAGGGATGGTAAAGGGATGTGTGAATGATATTAACACGGAAATGACTAACAGTTTCATTGTGCTATTAACGAGTTTATTTTTAGTGTATAATGAATATATCATAATACATTAATACTTATTTTTATAATTATTAATACTTAAAGATTTATCGAATATGATATAATACTATATATATACAATATAATACTGTATATATATATATATATATATATATATATATATATATATATATATAGCTATTACGGAATACAAACCATGTTTGCATTCTATTTGCATCGTGCTATTTTTAGAATTATTATCTTCGTACGTTTCCGTGATGTTATTATTTTCGTCCAATAATATTTCGATATATAAATTATTTCCGCAAAATTTCGCGAGGAAATGTGTGTCAAATATCTATAAATAGATGTTTGTTGATAATAATATGAATCTAATCGATTAACATTTATTATATAATACATATATATTATTATATCAATTATTATATATTATTAGTAAAAATATAATATTATTAATTATATAATATTCAATATAAAAGTATTATAATATATATATTATATATATATATATATATCAATACAGAAATCTAATTTAAAACATACTAATTTAAGTATCGTTTATAAATATATTTTTATAAGAATAAATTAAATTTGTTAAATAAATAAAATAAGTGTGCTTTTCTAAGTATAATTTGATATTAATATAGTACGATGTATAGTGCTACATACATCAAATACAATACTACTTAAGATATTGGTATACACGCCGGGTTACATACAGATAAGCAGAATGCATAGGCGTAGGCGAAACATTAGTTGACGGGTGTTCAAATCAATATTTATTATTATCGGATTTATGTTTTTACACCAGGGTAACTATAGAAGCAGAACTTATCGAGAAAATTACCCTTTAACATTATATAGCTAGATAGATATATTGTATTTATGAAACTCTCCCGTAATACATACGATCGATATTCTTAAAGAAGTGCGTTATTAGTAATGTTATCTATCCGTCTATCCATAGTTATGTTCTAAAAGCTCTCCAGTAGACGTACGAGCATCTCTTTCTCTCTCTAACCATCTGAAGCTCAAGTCTATGTACGAGCATATCTATCTCTCACTACCTCTCTCTACCTCTCTCTCTCAACCTCTTTCTCTCGACCTCTCTCTCTCAACCTCTCTCTCTCAACCTCCCTCTCTCAACCTCGCTTTCTCAACCTCTCTCTCTCAACATCTCTCAACCTCTCTCTACCTCTCTCTACCTCTCTCTACCTCTCTCTACCTCTCTCTACCTCTCTCTACCTCTCTCTACCTCTCTCTCTCTCTCGCTAACCATCTGAAGCTCGACGGTGAGCGTGATCGCGGTTGAGTTAATGCGTTCCATTAATCTAGATGATAGCGAGGTGTACTCGCGATGGTCTGTTCCGTTAGCGCTAACACCGATGGTCGGAAAATGAGGAACCACCATAGAATCCATTGCCAACTGAATAATGGGTAGGTCATCTGATTTATAATATCGTTCAACTTTTTAAGTAGCTATAAATAACCACTCACACTGACCTGTATTCACATATATAGATACACACATACATATACATATATATATATATATATACTAGTATGTATATATATATATATATATATATACTCTCACAAACACAAATACATATGTTCACTTACATATACTCTCACACACATATACACACACACACACACACATATATACACGCACATATTTATATACATAAACATACGAACACACATAAACACAAACACTCACACAAACATACATCTACATTATTTATAGGAATGTACTTGATATACGCGATGATAAAACTAAATATAATCAACACATGCGTAAAGCTAAACAATGTTTAATTAATTATTAATAATAATAATATGGTTATTTAGACGCTTAAATAATAGTTAAAACAGTTTTCTAAAACTTAATGGAATAATAATGTACATAAAAAATAATCATAATAAAAATATATGTCAAGTAAAGATTAGAATTATTCCGTAAAGGTTGCGTTTCATTATTCGTTAAATAACGAGTATCACAAAAACATGACATAACGTTACATAACCCGAGGCTTACACAAATACCATTCGATTATATAATGGCACGATTACGTAATCACAGATAATTAGGCTTCTACACACTCGCTCAACACCCTCTCTCTCTCTCCTAAGACCAATACGACCAGCGCTGACCTCTATGTGGACACTGATGGAGACGATCAAAGAGGAAGGAGGCTGCGCATCTATCACTAGAGATTCTATGGAGATCTCGGAGATTGTGAAGTCTATCTTATCTAGGGGGGTAGTGATATGGGGGCAACATGTTATGGGGGCATCAATGATTTGTATTATATATATATAAATGAATACTATGTTTGATATTGTATTTTATTTGGTGGAGTCCTTTCATCCCATTCAGGAACTTAGATGAAGTTTTAACTTATAACAAAACTGATCTATTATCCCTTTGTGGCCGCTATCTTGTTAATGCATCCATGGTTTAAACGATAGATGATCATTTTTTATATATAATTATTGAATATCACTTATAAATATTATTTTAAAACCTATTGTAATGGTCCGGACTGAGATTGAACTCATGTCCTACTGTTTGTGTGTCTGACCCATTAGATTGCTGAAGTAGTTCAGCAAATTTATATATATATATATATATATATATATATATATATATATATATAATATAATAGATTTATTATATAATGTACTATAATAATTATTTACTTATAAAATAAATAGTTGTACTTAATGTAATGTTGTCATAAATAAACAACCATATATGGTAATAAGAAGTTGAATACATAGCATATCAATAAATGGAGAAATAATTACCTGGAGGTATAAAATGAGACTAAGAAAGTACAGATGTATGCACATATAAATGTTATTCATATATCAATTATATATATATATATATATATATATATATATATATATATTTATATATATATATAAATATAAATATTATAGTTGTATATATATATATATACAACAATAAAAGTACAAATATTATTATTAATCCTTGTGCAAATAAATATCATCAGTAATGATCCGTCATCATACAACATACCCGTCTATAAGTATCGATGACAAACCTATGTTCGACAGCGTGGTGGTATGACTAACCTCTCGTACAAGGAATGGAGAATGTCAGCGTATTACTCCGCGATCGTTGCACGAGACCGTAGTCGAGGCCTAGATCTCGCACCACTGACAGTAACACGGAACTATAGGTGTGGTGGGTGTGTATGTATGTGTGCGCGCGTGTGTATGTATGTGTGGTGGGTGTGTGTGGAGGGTGGTGGGAGGGTGTGGAGGGTGGTGGGTGGGTGTGGAGGGTGGTGGGTGGGTGTGGAGGGTGGTGGGTGTGTGTGGAGGGTGGTGGGTGGGTGTGGAGGGTGGTGGGTGGGTGTGGAGGGTGGTGGTTGGGTGTGGAGGGTGGTGGGTGGGTGTGGAGGGTGGTGGGTGGGTGTGGAGGGTGGTGGGTGGGTGTGGAGGGTGGTGGGTGGGTGTGGAGGGTGGTGGGTGGGTGTGGAGGGTGGTGGGTGGGTGTGGAGGGTGGTGGGTGGGTACAGTAGATCTATGCTACAGCTACTCCGTTACATTACTAATTACGCTACAGGTACTGTTACATTAGATATACAATTACACATAGGAGATACCCCTTACGTATTGATAATTGAGATATATCGCCAACCCTAATATACCGCCACCCTGGATATATCGCCGTTTAGTATACCACCATTACATGTTAGATTACATGGTTTCTGTGACCCTGTTTATAGCGCCATGTGCGGCAATAATCCGCGATGGCTATATATCGAGGGTGATGTTCTCAACATATATACGTCAGTATTATTAAGAAGTGTTTCACCGTGCTTTTCATTTCAGATAACCGAATATATCTCCACAAAACGTCGTCGATGACATATCTGACCTTGAATTGAGAAGGTCGCAGGTAGCGGCGTCGATATCCAAGGTTAGCGCCACGTCGATGAATGCTACAGTTTGACCGTTGGTCAGTGGAGATCTCAGCTTTTCGAGGTCGTCGGGTGATACCTGAAGTAAACCACTGTTGCTGTCGGCGATACGTATATCTTCAGTCGTGTGTAGCTATAGTGGGGGTTGGGGGATGGTGGGTATTAGTGGGGGCTTCGGCTTAACTGATATTATGTGTAGATGACATTAATACACACATACACATACATACACCTAAGCATACATATAAAACTTACAAACTGCAATATACTAGATGAACACAAATGCAAAGTATTTATTTTATTAATTTTATTTTCTTTTATATTTGGTTTTCGCCATGACTTTATATCATTCACTTCCAAATGATTTATTTAAAATTGTATTTTTATGAATAAATAAATGCACTACTACTACTACTACTACTACTACTACTACTACTACTACTACTACTACTACTACTACTACTACTACTACTACTACTACTACTACTACTACTACTACTACTACTACTACTACTACTACTACTACTACTACTACTACTACTACTACTACTACTACTACTACTACTACTACTACTACTACTACTACTACTACTACTACTACTACTACTACTACTACTACTACTACTACTACTACTACTACTACTACTACTACTACTACTACTACTACTACTACTACTACTACTACTACTACTACTACTACTACTACTACTACTACTACTACTACTACTACTACTACTACTACTACTACTACTACTACTACTACTACTACTACTACTACTACTACTACTACTACTACTACTACTACTACTACTACTACTACTACTACTACTACTACTACTACTACTACTACTACTACTACTACTACTACTACTACTACTACTACTACTACTACTACTACTACTACTACTACTACTACTACTACTACTACTACTACTACTACTACTACTACTACTACTACTACTACTACTACTACTACTACTACTACTACTACTACTACTACTACTACTACTACTACTACTACTACTACTACTACTACTACTACTACTACTACTACTACTACTACTACTACTACTACTACTACTACTACTACACTAACCATGAACTTGAAGTTATTTTTGCCCCCTCTACCAAGGCCCACATCGTAGCCCTGGTGTTGTGTGTTCGTAACGCTGACGCTGAACTTCAAGCGAAGGATAGTGTCCTTGAAGGTCATTCGTCCACTCAATGCCAGCCCACTCAAGCGGAACAGATCTACGTGGACGAGGGGGATGTTCTAGCGTGCGCTAATGAATGGGCGCGTAATAGGTAAGCTAATAACTTGTAATCATATTCGTCGTTGTAAGAAATCTACGTTTTAAATTTGTATCAAATAATTGTTGTTATTAATATAATATAAGTTATTTCGTTATCTTTAAGATGGTGTACAAATAATTTATTATTTATTTATTTGATAACGTTTACTAGATATCGGGTAAGTAAAAGATTTAATAGGTAATTTATATATGAACCTGACTTTATATCAATTCTACCTACCCGATATTGGTAAAGCTGTTTATACCAAAACTGCAAGATTTTTATATTCGACGATATCTGGCTATAAAAATCGTACTGATATCTGGATGTTTTTTTGGTATGAAAGCAGCTCCCAGAAAGGAGTTTAAACGGTTCTTAAGGGGTTTAGTTTAATTTGTAAATTGATTAGTAATATCAACTATATCTTATATAATAATTTAATTCAATAAGAATAACGACTTTATGCGGCAACTAAATATTGTCTTATAATAATTCATTTGGTGAATATTTCACTAAAGATGAACACTACCATATAAAGAGGACACACTATGTTATTGTTTTCATATGTTAACTAGGTATTCGCTCTTAATTTAATGTTAACTTCCCTTTAAATTATTATTAATTTTATTTTAACTTAATATTAATTTTTTATTAATTGATTATTAATTTTACATTAACTTAATATTAACTTTATACTAACTAAACATTAAATTCATATTAATTTATTAGCTTCATTATAAACTTAATATTTATTTTTAATATCTTTTTATCTCAAATTTATATTCAAAATAAGTTTAAAATTGATTATAATAATCATAATAATGATTTATATATATATATAAATATATTTGAATCGATAATTAAATATATTTCCTAAAAAAATTCTCGGAAATCAAAAATTTGGGGAATTCATTTGTTTAAGTATACTTTATATTATCTATCGATATAGGATTCATTGATATATACTATAAATTGTGATATAAAGTAATTGAATTAATGCCGCATCATTTATGTTAATGAATCAAAGATTATACTACAACGATAATGAAGATAAGTAAACCTCCTGAACACTTCAACAGTATCCTCTTCGTGAAGTAGTTATCGGATATCTTCGTGTCACTGACCACGTAGTTAAGTACATGTGTACTTAGCGAGTACTTGCCATAGTCTGTACCAGTAATATTTATAGTGTTAGTCAATATAACTATAATATGAAATAATAAGCATAATCATAATATTTATTTATTTTATCATGTTATATATGTATATATATATATAATAATAATAATATTATTAGAATTTAGGCATTATTAAGGTAAACGAATAAGAGAAATATTTGTTGAGTAATATACCTGTTACAATTTTCTAAAGAACAATTATATATATATATACACAATGTAAACGTGTTTTATATGTACATAAGCAATACTAATGCTTATACTAAGGTAGCCAGATAATGCGATCACACATTATTATATAATGTTGATTATCTGAAGTGAAATGTGTGTGTACTATGCTGCTGAGGTTTAGCAGGTCTAATAATGCACTGATTGTAAGTGTATTGGTTTTGTGATCTATTATGTTAATGTTGTAATAGATAATAGTATATATATATATATATATATATATATACAATTTAGAAAGGTTTAAATTTATATAAGTAATATTATGATTGAATTGTTGAGCTATTCATCACCTTATTGAGCTAAACTAAAAATTGTGTGTATATATATATATATATATATATATATATATATATATATAAATGATATACACTATGACACATGTAGCTCACGATGACATAACAATAATAACCGTTTCGATCGTAACTCGTGTTAAAGTTACGAAGGTCGTACACCACGGCCACCAGGTAGCAGACTCCGCAGAACTCGGCACTGGTAGCACCATCTATGAGGAGTCGGCGCGACTTCAACGAGTGAAGGTCGTTACGGCTCGTTGAGGTCATCAGTTCCAAGTTGGACGGCGAGTAAACTGATCATTGGGCATTAATGGTGGTGGTCAATTTAGTAAAGGTCAGTGTTGTGGTGGTTAATATGATGGTGTTGCTCAAGGGGATATCGCCATGGATAAATTCGTTAAAAACGGATTTTTTTATTATAATTATGTACTATTGATTAGTGATATGTTATTTAGTAACTGTGAAAAAATTATCTATGTAATCAGTTTAGAAATAGCATAAAAATTATCTTTTATAGCATACCTTTTTAAAATCAATAATTTATTTTGAAATCTACATTTAAAACTAATATAAATTGTTATATAATGTTTTATATATAATATAGTCAGTATTTCAAAAATGTTAACACTGGATTTTTTACATTTATTATGAAATCTATATTCCAAACTAATATAAATTGTTATATAATGTTTTATATCTAATATATAAATCTATAAATATAACATGTATACATAGATAAGAAAACATATCTATTATTTTATAATATTAATTTTATATAAGCTGAATACATAATTTTATTATACTATGACATAATAAAAAAATAACATTTATATAGTTACTACAATTATTATATAACATACAATATATATAAATTTTATAAAAATAACATTTATATATTGATAAGAAAATATAAAACTACTACTTTATAATATTGATTTTATATTAACTAAATGTATAATTGTATTACTTTATAATTTATTTGAATTTTAATGAATTTATTTATCATTGACTTTTCAAATGCGTTTTACTCGGAATAAATGTTGTTATTGTGTTTTCATATATAAATGAGTGTTTAGATAAAAGTTATTAAGCTATCCATCTAATTTATTTTGATTTATATAAATAACACATGTATGCACAATTCCAGAGAGACAATATTAAAAAATATAATTATGATGTATTCTATTTTATAAAATTGGTGAAAAAATAAATTTAAAAAAAAGTATGTCTATTATTATACATGTAAAATATATATTTTTTTAATTTTTTTATCTCTAGTATTATAGATATAAATGTCCTTTTTATATAACAACATTTTTTTTTAAAATTCAATAAAGATAAATTTCGAAACACTCAATAAACGGAGGTAATGCGTTCCCTATCTCTATACATGTTAAATTCAACAAATTGGCCGTCCCATGGCGATATCCCCTTAATTCACATATCATAGTTAATCAAAAATATATTAAAATATTGATACAGTCAACTCTCAATAAATGCGCCTCTCTATATATTAAAAATACCGTTACCTATGATTTTATAAATGCATATATAATGACTTTTATAATTATAGTTTAGTTTTTTACCTAGATAAATAAGTATAAGAATAATTCAATATATCAGAAACTTGATATTACTACATTTCATCTGTCCTTTGAATTCTGAGATATAGAGATAACTGTATATATATATATATATATATATATATATCTATTAATATATATATATGTATTATTATTATTACAGATTTAGGCTGTTTACACATGAGTAATTGTAGAGGCTAGAGCTTATCGAGACTATTATCTTTAAATAGTATGAATGTATTATAATTAAATTATCATTATTTATAATAATGATATTTATTTATTGTTTATAAATCGTATAATAAA